>PISX010018106.1:0-41552 GCA_004024625.1 Mellivora capensis | reverse complement strand
AGAAGGGCCATCTGTACCCCAATGTTTATAGCAGCAATGGCCACGGTCGCCAAACTGTGGAAAGAACCAAGATGCCCTTCAACAGACGAATGGATAAGGAAGATGTGGTCCATATACACTATGGAGTATTATGCCTCCATCAGAAAGGATGAATACCAGACTTTTGTAGCAACATGGACGGGACTGGAAGAGATTATGCGGAGTGAAATAAGTCAAGCAGAGAGAGTCAATTATCATATGGTTTCACTTATTTGTGGAGCATAACAAATAACACAGAGGACATGGGGAGATGGAGAGAAGGGAGTTGAGGGAAATTGGGGGGGAGATGAACCATGAGAGACTATGGACTCTGAAAAACAACCTGAGGGTTTTGAAGGGGTGGGGGGTGGGAGGTTGGGGGAGCCAGGTGGTGGGTATTGTGGAGGGCACGCATTGCATGGAGCACTGGGTGTGGTGTAAAACTATGAACTCTGTTACGCTGAAAAGAAAAAAAAATATGTAAAGCCAAAAAAAAAAATAAAAAAATAAAAAAATAAAAACATCTCCCCTTTCCCCCGGGGAGCTCCTTGTTGGGGCACTGCAGTGGAGAGTGTCGAGAACCTTGGATGTCCTAGGACTCAGAGATCAGATTTCACCACCTGCCCACCTGCCTCTGACCTTTGACTGCTTACCCTTTCTGGATTTCAGTTACCTCACCTGAAAAAAAGTGGGACAGGGATCCAGTCTTCTTCACTAGACCATGTAGGAACTTGGGAGAATTAGGTAACAGACATTCAGAATTACACGAATCGGCAAAGCACTCCGCCAGCAAGTTTCAAGTACCCTGACACTGAACTAGTTTAGCTGAGAGCTGGGCAATAGTTTGCTCTTGCAGTACTTCTCGGAAGAGAAAATTTGCTTTCTTTCTGGTAAAATAAAAGACGTTGCGGTGTGTGTGTGTGTGTATTTTTGTTAGAACCTCGTTTTGCTCAAGTTGAAATGAGTGGCTCCAAGTTTCCCCTCACTCTCTGAGTCGGACCATCGGAATGACCCGTTTCTTGAACGGATTCTGTTTCTCAGATGGATTTCTCAGATGGATTCTGTGATGCTTAAGAGTGAGGGACTCCTGGAGCAATGGCTGGTCTGAAGCATGAGATAGCCCCTTGACAGCTAAATTCTAGAGTGGAGACATGCAAAGTCCCCAGAGCAAGCCAGATAGAGCCTAGTCACCATGATCAGTTGTGACCTCACCATTAGTGATGGAAAACAGTTGCTCACATATTGCTAGTCACCTATCTGAATTAAAATGGATACAGTTAAACTCTCTATGACCAGGAAGGTACAAGAGCATTTAATTTCTACGGAGTCAGACTTGGAACAGCATAGGAGAAAAAAAAAATATGGCCATTCCCAAGGGCAAAGAAAGGTTAAAAGGAGCCAGTGAGCAGTCATCATACTTAGATGTACACACGTGTATGTAAATAACACCAAGCACATTCTAGGTCGTCATTCACCTTCACATTTACCATGAATAAGTTTCTCATAATAATCTTTTGAGGGGGGCACCTGGGTGGCTCAGTGGTCATGATCCCAGGGTCCTGGGATCAGGCCCCGCGTGGGGCTCTCTGCTCAGCAGGGAGCCTGCTTCCTCCTCTCTCTCTGCCTGCCTCTCTGCCTACCTGTGATCTCTGTCAAATAAATAAATAAAATAAAACAAAACAAAAATTAAAAAAAAAAAGAATCTTTCGAGGGAGTGTTTATTCTTACCCTTGTTGTATAGGGAGGAACGTCCAGGTTTAGAGAGCTTAAGGCCCCGAGTCACAGATCGGCCACCTGGTTCGGTAAGAGATTGTATTTTTTACTCCAAAAGCCCATGTTATTTGCAGCATGACTGTCAGGTGTACTTAGAACATTTTATTTGATGCTTCGTCAACTCCAAGTATGACAGCGTCTGTGACAGACTAAGTACTGGTGAGAAATTTGAAGCACAGGGAGATTAACTGACCACACAGCTAGTTTTGAGGCTATGTGTTTTCTAGCTTGTTCGTAGATTTTCAGAATCTCCAGAACACGAGGAGAGTTGCCTTCCTCATTTTCAATCTATACGAGTTTTTTGCTATCATATTCCATGAAGATAAGATTTTTGCAGAGGTGACCCCAGAAGAGTGAAGTTCCAGCAAGGGTCTCAGGGTATAGGAGTCTGCTCACCCCTTGGGAGAATGATTCCATTAATCATTTTTTCATTAACAATTCTGAGATTCTTCCAAGGTGTTTACTAATGAGAGCCAGAGGCAAAAGCAGCAGGTGAAACCGAAGGTCAGTAATGCTTTGCAAAATTTAAAAACAAAAAAAGTCTTCTCAGGCAAGGAAAGGCCAACATGATTTACTTAGTGATTATTCCCAAAATGTTGTTTACATGCTTTCAGTCTGATAAAGTTATGTTTTTTGAGCTTGTGTTGCTTTGGAGGTAAAAGCAATACTATTTTAAAATAGCTTTTAAAATAGTATCTGTGTGTTGAAATCCATAATTTCATTTCCTCTGCCCCCATTCTCCCAGCTCACCAGATAGGACGCAATACTGGGGTTCAGGCAGGCACTGTGGTGCAGGCCTATTTTGATTTCAAGAAGGAAAAGTCCTGAGGTAGGAGACAAACTGCCTTTGTAACCCTCTACCATCTGCATGGCCAATCTGCGCCCTGGTTTCCACATCGGTAAAATGGAAACAGTAATGCCCACCCTGACTTTATGTATGTCAAATGAAAGAGCCTTTACTGAACTGAGCACCTTATTCTTAAAAATATTTTATTTATTTATTTGACAGAGAGAGAGAGAGAGATCACAAGCAGGCAGAGCAGCAGGCAGAGGGAGAGGGAGAAGCAGGCTCCCTGCTGAGCAGAGAGGCCGACTCAGGGCTCTATCCCAGGACCCTGAGATCATGACCCGAGCCGAAGGCTCAACCCACTGAACCACCCAAGGCACCCCTGAGCACCTTATTTTTATCCAGAAGTAAAACATTAATTAATAAAATGAAAATAACCCCAAGCAGCATTCTTAATCCTTTGAAATTCTTTCAATTGAAAGGTAACCCACCCCAGAAACTGAAATACCTACTTTGCTTCCTTTGGTAAAGTATCAACTTTCATTTTACCAGAATCTGACTTTCTGCCTCTCATTTACCTCAGCAGACATTGAAATGTCCTGCGTTGAGTCAGAAGGAGCCCAGACCATACCCTGAGGACCAGCAGTCTTGGTCCCCGTTGTGTTACATTTCGCTAGTACATTAGCACAGGGTCATCTAGGAAGGAGGATTTTTACTGAGCCTTTCATCTTTGAACAACACAACCTTGCCTAAAAAGAGAAAATCAAATGCCAGGTACAAATGGTGATTATGCGTCAGTGTGGTCTATTACACGGAAATGACAACCAATCAAAACAAATCTTAATGATAATTATGACTGTTTTTCACTTTTTTTCCTGTTTTGTGAAATGGTAATGTTTTCCTCTCCTTTCTCTAATTCAGGGATGTGAAAATGCAAAGTAAGGTTTATGATACACTCTAAACGTCCAGTAATAGGGGGATGGGTCAGGAAAATATGGGACATTTATGTGGTGAAGAACTGTAGAGTAATTAAGGGGCTTGACCTAAGTCTCTATGTCTTAACATAGATCTACAGATCTCAAAAACATACTGTTGAGTGAAAAACAGAAGTTGCAGAGCTATACGTACAGTAGACACTACTATGAAAGTAAAATCCCACATGGGGAGGATTCTGGAAAGATAATGTTGAAGGCAGAGGAATTTTGGAATTACTTTGAATTTCTACCTAAGAGGGGAAAAAGAGCTCCTGGATAGGAAAACCCCAAATCCATGGACAATTGTTATAACATAAGTAGGTATCTCCATGAACCCCAAAACACATTTAGGCAAGGATAAACCACTCACGGCCACAAGACAGATGGGTTATCAACATCCATGTGGCAGAAAGTAAAGGGAAGCAATGGAATGCCAAAGAAACCTGAGAGTAGGGGAATCCCCAGATAGCCCATAGGTATTGCTTAGAAAGTATGGCGGGCCAGTTAAAGACCAGCACCTGAGACTAGGAGGGGTTTGGCTCACTGCGACACATAAGTACAAGGGGCTCAAGGCAGAAGGACTAAGATGGTTGGCTTGTCCAGGCATCTATAAATTGCAGAAACTGACCTGCCAGTTAGAGCTCCCTAACAGGACAGTGTGTTCACTGAGGAGAAACTGCTGGGTTTGGAAACAACAATGAGCTGGACAGAAGCAAAGGAAAGAGAAAATCCAGATAAAAGTGGGCAGGGGAACACTCAGAAACTCTCTCAGCAAGCAAGCTGCTGTGGTTTGTGTGTGTGTGTGTGTGTATGTGTCTGTGCGTGTGTTTTAACACTACATAGGAAAAACAGAAAAAGTTTTGTGCATTTAGAAAAGTACCCTGAACCACTTCTCTTTAAGAGTTTTGGAAAACTAATTTCACATAAAAATGAGCAACAGAAATGTATCTAGGTCAACTCCCATACAAAGTTATTATAAGAAAAAAAGAATAAGGAACAGAATCACATCCTTATAGACAGCAAAAGCATGCCAGAAAATCAAGCCCAAAAAAGGATTAAAAAATAACATAGTATTTCGTAATGAGCTAAGAAGCATTAATAAAATGTTATAAGTCGTGAAAGAACAACAGAAATCAGAATTAGAAACACTCAGACATGGAATAAAAGAACTCAGGGAAAAATACAAGATTATAAGAGAAATGAAGTCTGAACTAGAGTGAACACAAGAACTGAACACAAAAGCTAATGTCTTAAGTAAAATACAAGGTGAAAAGGAGTAAAATTTTCAAGAGAAAAAATAAAGGGATAGAAACTATTCAATAGCTAGGCAACATATCGAGGTTAGGCAAAGAAGATTCAAAATATGGGTATTAGAAATCCCTGAAAAAGAAAACCAAATCAATGAAACTGAATAAGTAAACAACTTTCCTGAAATTATAAAAAAATGTACTTGAGAACATTCTCCATGCCTGACATCAACATACAACAACTAACATCAAGACACATTCTACTTAGGTGACCGAATTTTGAAGAAAGGAAAAAGCAATCTTTGAATTTCTAGGCAAAAACAGCAAGTGACTTACAAGAAAAAGGGAATTAGGTTACCAGCAGGCTTTTTAAAGACACATTTAAGATACTTAGGGAAAAAAATTGTGTGTCAAGGATTTACATATCCAGAAAAACAACTGATTTTCAAGTGTAAAGGGCACAGAGAACTAGCTATTGACATGCAAGACTTAAGGGAATATTGTTCCCATTCCTCCTGAGGAATGAACTTTAGACAACAGCTCAGAGAGGCATCCTCATAAGGGCTGGTGGTGAACATCGATCAAATAGTTGCTGATGGGACTGAGACAAAGTGAGGGTGGGCAGGGAATGGGTATGGTCCGTAATAGCTGTATGCTCAGATCATATAGTACAATGACTACAAAGGGTGGAGAAACAGGAAAAGTTATATGCAAAAAACAATGTTAACTGCTCTCAGTGATTATAAAGTATATTAATGGTAGCAGGACGAGGATTAACATTCTGAGACGTTATATATGTAATGAGGGATAGGTGAATGAGTAACTATGGGATATTTTATCCCTATGCCCTTGAGAATTAGGACTTCAAGTATGGAAAGAAGAAGATAACAGATATGATTCAGAAGAGATTAAGAAGAAAATCCTGTCAAGAAAAAAATTCTGTAGTCCTAAATTTGAAGTGTTAGTATGAACTCACTAGACATTTTGTCTTAAAATTATATGTAATACAGGTAAATGTATGTATATGTAAATATA
The DNA here is from genome assembly GCA_004024625.1 of Mellivora capensis. Lineage (NCBI taxonomy): Eukaryota > Metazoa > Chordata > Mammalia > Carnivora > Mustelidae > Mellivora > Mellivora capensis. The sequence goes on along the minus strand of PISX010018106.1, from coordinate 35,718 downwards.
TGTATTTTTTCTAGCATTGTCTACTAAAGAGACCCAGAAAGAATGACCAAATCAGTAGCAATGAACACCCAAACTGTGGTCTTAAAATACAATTTCCCACTAATGGAAACCAGAACTTTTGAGAGAAATGATTGATTTCAAACCTGGGGCTGGAAATGCACAAGACAGGGCTGGAACATCTTGTCGTATCAATTAGTGAGGAAGCTATCAAAGGTTTAGGCTCCTGTCAAAGGGACTCAGGAAACAACCTGAAGTTCCCACATGTCAAACATGAGACAGTTTGAGTTACAAAAGGATGGTAATTGAAAAAAAAAACAAACAACAAAACAAAACAAGACTCATGAAATACGTATAAATTCAAGAGTTCATAATGATATTTTAAAGAAAAGTGATTGACTACTGTGGGATGATCATAGAAAGGCAATGAATTATTTCAAAACTGGCAAGCAAGAGCAAAGGAATCAGGAATGTATCTGGACTTTCCTACTATAAACATTATCATTAGTGACTGTGGGGAACATGTCCTTAAAATATGAGGAGGATGAGGGAAGTGTCTCTAATGCATTTCCACCACTAAATATAATATGAATGCTATATTAGAATAGCACCATTTTGCAACTCCCAATGAACTAATAGATCTGGTTATTGAGCATCAACAGCTGCTAATATCAGAGAAAGGAAAAACCACATTTAATGGCCTTTCAATGAAAGAAAACATCACCACTTACAGTCTTGCCAAAGAAATCAAACTGGAGTCTGATCAAGCCTCTGGATCTGGCTGCAAATTTTCATGAAATATAGAACACACAGCAAAATACTCAACCATACCACAGGGAAGCAATCAGCAAAATCCAGGCTGTGGGAAACTGTATAGAGCAAATCCCACAATTAAATTACATGGCAAAGAAAGGGATGGAAAGAAAACTTGTAGATTAAAATAGACTTAGAAGACATATCAAACATTTTAAATACATTTTGTTTTACCAGAAACAGGTTAAAAAATTATTCACTGAACAATACCATACATTGTTTTATACTTTCACATTCACTTGTATGATTTCATAAAGTCAACAAGAACAATACCCATCAAGTTCATATGAGTGGTTTCCTCCAAGGAGATTGGAGGAGAATGGAACTTGGGGTGAGGGGAAGCCAAAGGGTGTTTCAAGTTTATCTGCCACATTCTAATTGCATAAAAGAAAGATGGTGTAAATATGTCAAAACCTTAGCAATGGTTAATCTGGGACATTGTAAACACATCTGTTTTTTTCTCTCTTGATCTTTAGTTTAAATTCCAAGAAATTTAGCTTGTGAATGCATATTGTAACTGAATGCAGTAAATCCTCCGAAAATGCTTCTGTGCTGTTCGCACAACATGCTGTATAAACCCAAGACACAGCCACAATTAGTCTAGCTTCCTTACTTTGAGAAAATTCATCCTTGATGAATTTTCTTAACGTTGAATCAATGACAATTTGACTCTCAAAGAAGTTTACCCATTGTGACTGTTCACTTAATAGTATTCTATAAAGGAAACAGAATCAGCATTTTCTCAATTTTGTTGAGGTTGAAAGAGAAAAAACTTGTGTATTTTTGTACCTAATCATTTTTATTCATTCTAGAAGATGGAGATAATGTTAAATTATGATTGAATCATCAAACATATTACCTATTCCAGCCAAATCTATAAATTCACTAATTATGCTTTCTATTTCTTCTTTCTTTTTTTAATTTAAAATTTAGATAGTTAACATATAATGCATATTGATTTCTGGAGTAGAACTCAGTGGTTCATCATTTACATACAACACCCAGTGCTCATCATAACAAGCGTCCTCCTTAATACCCATCACCCATCTATCCCATCCCTCACTCACCTCCCTCCATTGACCTCCATCACCTTCCCCAGTTTGTTTTCTTATCAAGAGTCTCTTATGGCTTGTTTCCCTCTCTCCTTTTTTTCCTTTTCCCCCTTCCCATATGTTCATCTCTTTTCTTTCTTAAATTTCACAGAGTGAATGAGATCATATGATATTTTTTTATGACTTATTTCACTTAGCATAATACTCTCTAACTTTATCCATGTTGTTCCAAATGGCAAGTTCTTTTTGATGGCTGAGGAGTATTCCATTGTATATATACCACATCTTTATTCATTCATCTGTTGATGGACATTTGGGCTCTCTCCATAGTTGGGCTATTGTTGATAATGCTCCTATAAACATTGGGGTGCATGTATCCCTTCGAATCTGTACCTGTGTATCCTTTGGGTATAAATACCTAGTAGTGTGATTGCTGGATCACAGGGTAATTCTATTTTTAACATTTTGAAGAACCTCCATACTATTCTCCAGGGCGGCTGCATCAGTTTGCATTCTCACTAACAGTCCAAGAGGGTTCCCTTTCTCCTCATCCTCACCAACATCTCGTTTCTTGTGTTATTAAATGAAAAAATAAGAATAAAAGAAATATAGAATACAAGTAAAAAGGAAGCTCAATCCTATTTCCCCTAGAGCTGAAGCTTTGCAGCACTCTATGATAATAAACTTGGCGGGAGCTAGTTGTTTATGCTGGTCGGCTGCGGGAGGTCCGCCGCACTGATTCTCTGGCTGACCTGCCTCGGTGGAAACATCTCTCCAGGGCGCAGTGGGATGAGGCTTGGTGGCCAGGGCTCCGGCCTCCACTAGGTGGCGCTGTTTTTGCTCCCTGAACCCTAATCAACGCGGATGTGCGGGATGAATATGGCGGCGCCCTGCTCTCCAACCTCGGAGCTGACAGTTCACACCCCCTACTCTTCTGTGAGCCCTCAAAGAAAAGCAAACAGTCACCCTATTTGTGTCCCCCGTGTATGCTAGAACCCTGCATTCACTCTGCCTGTGTACAAGCCTTTTTATTTCTGGCATGTGACTGAATTTCAAAACCAAATTTCGGGGTCGCCCACCCCTCAAACCACACTGTTCCTCTGGGAGAGATTCTCCCCCACGCTTGCCTGCCCCTCCCAGGAAAGGGGTCCCCAGACCGACGGGGGGTCCCCACTTTATAGCGGAAAGCCTGCACGAAGTCCCGCTGCTCTCTCGGGCCTCTGGCTTCTATGCCTGGGAATCCAGGCGCCCCTTGGTGCCACGCATTCTTCCTGAAACGCAGGGGATCGTCAGACTACCTTGTCACTCTTGGGATTCTGTCCCTCTTCGCCACCTAAGCACCTCTAGTCCTGGCTCATCTGCCACCATAAGGAACTTAAACGTTCAGATTTTGCCTTCAGAGGCTTCTAATACTTAGCAGTAGCTCGCCCAAGCAGGCTCCCTCTCAGCCCCCGTTTCCACAGCTCAGTCTCCCCCCAGTGAATTTCCGCATTTCCTACCTCCCAAAAGGAGGTCGCTTTTCTACTTGGAGACTTGCAGTCCTGCTCTTTCAGACCCCCGATGGACTTCTTGGGTGTTCAGAATAACTTGGTAACTAGCTGTGTTTGGGGGGCAAGAGGAGCTCCGGGTCCTCCTACTCCTCCGCCATCTTAACTCCCCCCCTCACAACCCGTTTAAATCATCAATCAGTTCTTTTTTTTTTTTTTTTTTTTTTTTTTTTTTGGAGGATGGGTAAATGATTTAATTGAGATCCTGTTCAAATCCATGGGCTGTTCCCAGATTACTTTCCCAGTGGGATTTTAAGATCAGCTGTCTTCTCAGCCTAAACAAAGCTCTGTGTTGGTAGGGCTCTCGGTGCCTCTGGGAATGTGCATGCGGTTAAATTAACATAAATCACTTAAAATTATCCATTTTTTCATTATTTTGACCTTCTTGGTACTTAAGGCAATGAAACCCAGTTGGTGGGCAAATCCTTATAAATGTAACACATGAAACAAAAATTAGCCATTCTATGTTTTATATCTTAAATGTCCACAGCAATCTCATCCTGCCATGATGGAAAATGAACATCGTGGAACACAACTGTACTAGAGTAGTTTTTTTGTGTGTATGTGTTTGTTTTAATTTCTATTAGTCTCATAAAAATATCAATTCACATAAACACCTCAGTTACTTTCTCCTCCATAAGCAGGTGTAGGGTATAAACTCACTCGTGATGACTCAAGAATCAAATGAAGAAGCAGACCCACAGCTGCATGACCCTTTCTGTACTTACCCGGCAGGTAGCTGCAGAGTCTCTCCATCGAGGCCTCCACCGTGGAGTTGTGAACTTGAGCAAGCTGTTCAATCACGGAAACTACCACCACGCAGGCTGCAAGGGGGGAGGGGGCAGAAGAAAATGTCAACAGTGTGGGAGGGCCAGAGGAAAGGAAGGGATACGTGTGTGTCCTTAGGAACACCAACCTTCCCACAACACAGAACGTTTGTTTGCTAAGCCTTTTAAAATCTGCGGTGTGCATAAAGGCACTGTGAGTTGTAATGAGGTGTGAGGTGTGCTAAGATGGTGTGTTTGAGAACCAGAAAGACTGGTTGTCAGTTCAGTTTTGCTACTTGGAAGCTATGTGACTTTGGGGAGCTAATGGAATCTTTGTTTATTTCTATTTTGATCACATGGGAGAAAGACATGGCATTTAAAGGAAATAGTACAGAAATAAACCAGCCTGCACAGAGTAGAAGCTCAGTAGACATTGGCTTCTTTCCCCTCTCCTTTTCTTCCTTTTTGCAGTAGATGGCTTTATTGTGACTAGGATCATTCCCACCCCATACATGCTCAGCTGTGATCCAGGGTCAGTTTTTTAATTTTAAAAAAGTGGTGGAAATTGCTCAGCATTTGGAGTCGGAAGATCTGGTATTGAGTCTTGCCCTTGAATCTTGGACTCAGCATCCTGGCTTTCTAAGACTTGGTCTCCTCACTGCAAAGTAGGTAATAAGTTTTCTACAGAGCTGCTGTAATGATTAAGGGAGATAACAGTGCAACTGAATGTGCCTTTGAAATCATAGCACTATTGTAAAATATCATTTTACCTCCCAGCTATAAAGCACTCTGCTTGAAAGCATGTACCAATATAATAAGTGTCTAGAAGGAACCTCAGATTAAATTAAAAATATATTCCTTCAGCTATCTTGATATATAAGTGTGTAGGCCCAGAAATACTAGGCTCTCACCCCTTAGAAGGTTCTATTACCAGCCTTGATCTCCTGAATGCCTGCGGAAGCCCAATCCTCCTTTTTCCAAAGGGAGGGGACTCTTTCTTCTATACACAAAGGGTTGGTTGGCCAAAGATCAGTAAGTCTGTGAGAGGAAATTGGTAGGCCTTCTTGAGATAACAGGAGTGGCATTTATTAGCAGAGGTTGGTTTCTAAGGAGGCAAAAGAAGGCTTATAACCCAAATGAAGAAGTTCCAGGGTGCCTGGCCCAGTAGTAAGCTCGTTATTATCCATATGCTCAAGGAGCTGGGAACCCAAATTCACAGGCAGTGTCATTAAAACCAGATTTCTACAAGACCCCTTGAGGGAAGGTGGCTGATAACAGATGTGATAGGACAACCCAACATTTCTAGACAGATAAAACTGGACCAAGATGGACTCCCCTAATCTGAGATAGCATGATCTTAAAAACCAGTCTCAAGTGTTCTGAGAGCACTGGCACGTTTATCAACGTCAACTATTGGGGTTGATTAGATGTGCTTTTAACCTAATCCATGCATTGAGAGTTTTATTACACCCAGTGAATTCAGTAGCTAATACTTATTAGCACTTTATAGTCTAAAAAGCATTTCCATATATATTTTATTTTAAAAACATTTCAAAAATACAGATGCAATGCAATCTCAATTTAGCAAACAAAAAATACAGAATACTGTAAATAAGATAAACATCCTTTAAATCGCCCAGAGATAGACCAATTTCATTTTTATTTTAAATATATAAATATATTTAATGTATGTGAATATATTCAGCATATATAATATGCTTTTATACCTTAATATATGTCTCCACCAATCACCTCTTAAGTTAGGTGGAGCCAAACAAATTTTAATAGCTGCAACTGAAAAACAATTATAAATAATTATATTGCAGTGTGGAAAGAGGATACAGTGGGGTATAGTTGAAAAGGGAGAGGCTTTGAATTAAAGAATAAACTTGGGTTCTAATACTGGATCAGTCCGTTATAAATAGTGCAACTTGGCACAAGTTACCTACTCTTCTGGAACTTATTTTCTAAGAGTTTAGATTTGGACCTTAAGTTCCTTGAGGGTGGGAATGGGGTCTTAACTCAGGCTTTGAGTGCCTGATGCAGGGTCTGGTTTGGAGTCAGGGGACAGCGAGGTTTTCTGACTTCAAGCAAGTTGACTGAGAAGCACTGAAGTGACATTTCAGTTGTCAGTTGCCAGGGGTCTCCATAGGGAAAGCTAAATGGGTGCACTCGAAGCTGTGTTCTGACTCGGTCATTATCCCCAACAACATTGCTTATAACTCTTTGTTTTGTCTTGTTGGACGGCATTGGGCATGGCGGTACTTCTCATTCTGATGTGAAACAACCAGAGCCATCAGCTGAGTCAAACAGCAGATTCTATAGCAAATAGTCATGGCATGCAGCTCAGGATCAAAGAAGGCAGAGGAGGGGGCACCTGGGTGGCTCAGTTGAGCATCTGACTCTTGGCTTTGGTTCAAGTCATGATCTCAGGGTCGTGAGCTCAAGCTTCAAGTCAGGCTCCACGCTCAATAGGGAGTCTGCTTGGGAGTCTCTTTCTCCCTCTCCCCCTCCCCTCACTTGTACATACATGCATGCACTCTCTCTCTCAAATAAATAAATAAATCTTTAAAAACAAACAAACAAAGAAGGCAGTGGAGACTGGGTTGGAATCTTGCATCGCAGTCACTTCATCTGGCATTGCATCAATGAGCGGCTTCACCCAAAGTGGACTTGAAATATAAGTATGCCTTTGTTTTAATCCAGGGCTTGGAAGGATCAATGCAAAGCGAATTGTGAATTGCGCTGCCCAAAACCAACTTGCTTCTTTGTACTTATAGATATGGGTTTTTCTTTTACGCAGAGGAATCCCATCAAGGACTCTTAGGACTTTGGAGGCTCCTTAGCACGGCTTGCTAAAATTGGAAATCATTAGACAAAAAGGAGCAAAAAAAAAAAAAAATCAGCTGCCTCTGAAGATCAGGTGGATCTTGCCATTTCCCTCACTCTGCCTGGTGAAGAGTTACGATCAAAAGAGCTCTGCAGAAAAGGGGGTAATAGGTTTGAAATATGTAAATGCCCAGGTTGGGCTCCGCTTTGATTTGAGTCCTGCCCACTTGAACTTCCCTGCCCATTTCCAGGGGGGGGCTTGACTTCCCTTCCAGCTGGATTGTTAATTTAGGGTCTGCAGTGAGGTGTGTTCTGAATCCTTCAGTTGGCGAGAATAGAGAAATTGACTTTGCTGTAGTTTCTAATAAGAGGTTCCCAGGCTTGACAAGCTAAAGAATGTTTTCCTTGGGAGAGATGCATGAGCAGAGTAATTTCTACCATTACAGACCATTCTCTGGCTGCTAATAAAAGGCCTGGCTCCGCTCAAGTGAGTTTGTCCAAGCTACTGTTCATTTAGGAAGTGATGAGGGCCGGTGAGAGCTGTGCATTTAGCTTAGCGGTTACCATTTGAAACCTCACATATGGCAAATCTCTTCTCACATGGCATCTGAGACTAAGGAGTGTAATCGAAACAGACACTCCTGATATTGTAGGAGAAGATGAGAATGGGCCCAAATGAGAACACCTGCCAAAGGGATCTGCTTCTGGACACATACTGGAGGTAGGTTGCGTGTTATACCCAGAATCCTTTTGAAATGAAACAGGAGTCTTGCAACTCTAATTATAATCATATCCACACTGGCTGGAAATGCAGGTACTGTGGAGAGCAGATTAAAAGATTTCCCACTTGTCCGAAGTCCACACTTCATGGAAAAGCCTGGAAAGCACTTGGCACTTGTCAGAGCCAGGGTCAGCATGACTCTACCACCTTTTGACCCTAAGTGGGGGCATAAATAATTTGTCATATGGCTAGCGTGTGCCCTAACATTGTTGTTGTTGTTTTAAAATTTTATTTATTTATCTGAGAGAGAGAGAGAAAGAGAGAGAGAGAGAGCATGAGTGGGGCGAGAGGCAGAGAGAGAAGCAGACTCTCCTTGGAGCAGGGATCTTCCATCCCTGGACTGCGGATCATGAGCTGAGCTGAAGGCAGATGCTTAACCAACTGAGCCACCCAGGTGTCCCTGCCTTACAGTTTTTGAAGTGTTTTGCATGCATTATCATTTCATTCAAATTTCACAACAACTCCTAGATGTAGGAATTATTGCTCTCATTTTACAGACTAGTGGACAGAGGCTTGCAGAGGTTAGCATATCTTGCCAAGTAACCAGCTGGGACTGGAACAGAGTATGCATTGAGTTCCTTCTAGATGGAGGCACTGTGTTGGGCTCCCAGTACATGCTGGAAACAAACTGACAGAGTTCCTGCCCTCTTAGAGATTATACTCTGTTAGAGAATAGTGATCGTAAACAAGTAAACAAACACAGAATTATAAATAATTTTAGGTGCTAAAAAGAAAAAGAACAGGATGAATTAGCAGAGAGTAATGAGGATGCTGGTGTTATAAACCTTAGCTAGAGCCAATAGAGAAGGCTTCTTTGTAGAATACACACACACAAACACACACACAATGACTAATATAATAGAAAGGGTCATGAGGAGCTGGGACAAGTTTTGTAAGAAGTGGGGGCTGCTGATGGCCACTTCATGGAATAAAACTAGGAAAGCCAGAACCCAGTGGTGAAAGATGAGGTGCAGGGAAAGGAAGGGGCCAGGTTCAAGGGATCTGTAGATTGCAAAAGAGCCAGGGATTTTTCCAGAGAGTGATGGGGAGCCGTGGCTGGGTTTTGTTTGGAGGGGCTGCTCCTATCTGATCGATGTCTTTAAATGATCATGCTGACTGTCATGGGGAGGAAGGGCCTTAGGGGACAAAGGTGGGAGCAGAAAGATGAAGTAGGAGGCCATTTTGGTCCTGGAGAGAGAGGACGATGGATCAGAGAGAGTAACAGGTGGCAGGGGAGACAGAGGAGAACAGACGGATTTGGGATCTACTGTGGAGGTTCACCTGATACAATTTATTAACGAAGTGATATATGATGGGGAAAAGTGGGAGGAAAAGTGAGACTCAAAACTGACTCCTTTGTTCCTGGTTTGGGTCCAGGGAGGGGCAGAGCGCAGGTCTGGGAGCCACGCCACATCTCAGTCCCTGATTTCCTGGTGGACCCATGTGACTTTGTACATCCCACCTGCCCCCACAGTGCCCATCAATTCTGTTCCCCTCAGATTTCCCTGCTTGGGTGGTAGCAGAGGACATGGCTTTACATGTTTACATTATTTCTCATATTGGTGAAAAGAAAGGGAAATAATAAAGAAAGATATGAAAATGATCGCTTACAATTATCCTACTCTCAGTCTAGTTTCCCTAAGCTATTAGTTACTAAGCCAGAGATGGCACCACCCAGGGAGGGAGGGGAGGGCAGGGAAGAAAAGAGAATGGAAGAGAGGGAAGATAAGGGAAATGTTATGTACTAGGAGAGAGTAGAAGAATGTGGGGAGGGGTCAGACAGACCTGGGCTCACATCTTGCTTCTGTGACTTACGAGCTGATGTATTTGGTAGGATGGTTAATCTCTCTGAACCCAGATTTTGGCACCCACCAAATGGGATAATAACACCCACTTGTGCAGTACGCTAAACATGGCTGCCACTGTTTTGCACTTCTTCCCATGAAGGAGGGTGACCTACTTCTCAGTCTTCCGAATGAACTTGGCCTTGTAACCTGCTTTGATCTGTGAACCGTGGAGGAAATGACAGCATGTCAGTTCTGACTCCAGACCTTCAGAGGCCTTGTAGTTTCCACTTTTGCCCTCTTAGAACTGTCTAGCTGTGAGCTGGAGCCAGCCTGCTGGAGAGGCCACAGGAAGGGAAATCAAGGTGCCCCAGCCAACAGCCGGCCAACTACTAGATTTGTGAATGAGTCCATTCTAAAACATGCAGCCCCCGTCATTTCCCTGTCTACCACCTGAATACAGCAGCAGGAGTGAGTTGAGGGGATACAAGTGGGAGGACCCTCCAGCTGTGCCCACCCCAAATTGCCAGCCCACAGAACTGTAAGCTAATGAACGACTGTTGTAGAAGTGTGGAATGGTTTGCAAACTCAGCACAGGCTATCCAACACACCGGGCAAAAGCGTTGTGAAGTTTAAGCAATCCAGCACATAAAGATGCACAGTTTCTATTCCAGCTGCTGAGTCCACAGGGCAAAGACATATTCTCTGTAACTCTTTTTTAAAATAGAAACTCAGATGGGCACCTGGGTGGCTCAGTGGGTTAAAGGCTCTGCCTTCAGTTCAGGTCATGATCCAAGGGTCCTGGGATCGAGCCCCCATTGGGCTGTCTGCTTCAGCGGGGAGCCTGCTTCCCCCTTGCCCGCCTCTCTGCCTACTTGTGATCTCTGTCTGTCAAATAAAAAAAAAATCTTTAAAATAGAAACTCAGAAAACTTCTTTGAAAAACACATTGCAGTATCAATGGCATTCTTACTTTTCTATGGCCGAATTTTGCTTTTATTTGCCCATAGCTAATATTTTCACTCCATCTGGGCAGATCAGGCTCTGTGGCCTAACCTGACCATCGCCTACAACACCATCTTTATGAGAAAGTGCTCAGTGAGTTCCAAACTTCTAACATTCACAAGAACATTGGCAATGAGAGAGGGCCATTTCCTCATGAGAGGCTGAGCACACTTAAGGCTGAGCAGAGCACAAGCAATGGTGAAGAGAAGAAATAAGCAAACAGTGCTAAGAGATGCAGGATGGTGGGCTTGACTACTTTAGAAATACATTAAAAGCTAATAATCAAGAAATGAGAGTACAGACACAGGAGCCATCCCATCTTGTTATCAACTCAATGCATACTTATGAGCACCTGCTACATGCTCAGAGGCTTAGGATACAAATGTGAATAAGAGAAATCACGGACCAGGAGGGCAGCCAGATGACTAGAAAGACAGTCTAGGCCTGGCAGCCTGTAAGCACTACGGTTCAGGAACCTATTAATGCTTTGGAAGCACCGAGGAGGAAGAAACACACTCTGCCTTGAGGAACCGGGGATAATTTCCTGGAGAAGTTGAGTGTTGGAAAATGGGGGGATCTCATTCAACAGAAAAAGGCAGGAAAGGGCTTCAAGGAGAGAGGTGTAGCCTTTATAAAGCCTTGGATGTGAGAAAGAGAAGAGTTGGGTGTACCCAGAGTCTGTGGGGAAGACAGTGAGAGAGATAGGAAGAGATCCCATCTTGAAGTGCCTTGAAGGGCACACTGCAGTGCATGGGCTCTTAATGCTCTAGAATCTAGAGTATACACCAATGGTGTCAAATATTTTGCTTTGTACCCCCCAAAGGAAATTTGAAAAACTATGTACCCCTTTCACATTTTAATGGATGTTAAAATATTATTAATGGATATTAATTTACATAGTTGCAAAGAGTATAATTCTAGGCAGACTATAAATATTATAGTAGAAATCATACATTAATCCCTATGTATCCAAAGGAATCTAAATACTATAGTGATTTATACCTACTCACAACCACTGGAAAAAATATAAGCTCAAACTCTTCTTTCACAGTGAGAAATTTATATTGATAATTCCTCTCCTTGAATTCATGTTTCAATAAAAAGTCTACTTCCTTGAATTTTTCTGCCACTACAGAATTTTATCCCAATGTAATATATTTTTATGGTTGAAAGTATTTTATTGATCACACTGTTATACCTCTTAACACTAAAAATATGAATAAAATTTAAATGAAAATTTTAGTTTCCTGTGAATATAACTCTAAGTATTAACAAAATTCTCTGGATAGAGTTTTCATTATCAGTAAAATTAACTTTTCTAAGCAATATGTATTGCCAATTTGATAAACAATTCCTAAATAACAAAAGTAAAATTTTACTGGAATTGTACTTCTTAATGAGATGACTGGTCTTTTTGATTAGTACTTATATCTGTTGAAGAATGGCAAGACTCCATATCATGTCTGCTTCTATTTTTTATTATTAAAGAGGTATGTGCTGAGAAAACATGTTTACTTAAGTAAATGGAAATGGAAGGACTTTTGATAGAGTGATGTCCCTCAATTCTGTTACTTCTTCTGAGTTAAATGTCAAAAATCTTAAAGTGATCGTTGGAAATTATTCCAAATGATCCATCACCTGACAACTCCATTAACTACCCCTTCAATTGTGTTGAAAGCAAAGAACTAGAAACCACCTCACTTGCAAAAATAGTTGTTATCTAATCAATGGAGTCTTTCTTTTTCTCAATTTCTGGGAAGTGTATTAAAATAAGAAAATAGTTTTAGTAAGACTCTCCTTTTAATTATAACCATTACAATGCACCTAGAGAGACCTTGTTAGAACTTAATATACTCAGAAAGAATTGAGAAGTTGAAATATTGTTTGTTTCAATATACTTTTGCCTACATAATATTTTAAGTATAATCTTTTATCTTTTTTAAAAAATTTATTTATTTGTCAGAGACAGAGGGAGAGAGAGAGAGAGAGCACAGGCAGACAGAGTGGCAGGCAGAGGCACTGAGCAGGTGGAGGGACAGAGGGAAACAGAAGGGGAGAAGCAGACTCCTTGCTAAGTGAGGAACCTGGCATGGGGCTTGATCTTAGGACCCTGAGATCAGGACCTGAGCTGAAGTCAGATGCCTAACTGCTTAACCAACTGAGCCACCCGGGTGCCTCTAATATAACAGTCTTAAAACTCCTTGAGGAAGTTAGTTGGGGACCTCCTCTTCTCTCTCTCTCTCTCTCCCAGCATCTAATTTTAAGTGATGATCTTTTCTATTTTTCTTCCATTTTTTGAAAGATTTTAATTTATTTATTTGTCAGAGAGAGAGGGAGAGAGAGAGAGCAAGCACAGGCAGACAGAGTGGCAGGCAGAGGCAGAGGGAGAAGCAGGCTCCCTGCCGAGCAAGGAGCCCGATGTGGGACTTGATCCCAGGACGCTGGGATCATGACCTGAGCCGAAGGCAGCCGCTTAACCAACTGAGCCACCCAGGCGTCCCTATAATCTTTTATCTTAATGCATACTTCATATATATCTTTGTTGAAGTTGGAGCTGCAGATTTAGTTCATCATGTTATGAGGCATGTCCTCTGTGTAATCCAAAATGGCAAAGTCAGACCTTATCATTTATGCCATGAACTAATCAGATTATCTTTCAGAAAACATATGGCTTCATTTTCCCTTTCACTTCTATGTTTGAATTCTAAAATAGATACTTAGAGATAGAAGACAGATGAATAGAAAAATAGAGGGATGAAAGGATGAGTGGGAGGGTAGGTGAATAGACGGATGGATGAGTGGAAAAAAGGGTAGACTGATAATGGATGGAGGGACAGATAGGAAGATAGATGATGTCTGGATAGGTAGAAATAATAGAATAGTAGATCATCTTTGACCATGCCCAACAGTTTTTATGTAGAAACCTTTTTAACTTGAAAAATTTCCACCTGCTACCAAAGACTTACATCTATAAAAGTTCTTACAAATGTTTTGTTGAAAAAAAAAAGTGTTTGATTTTAGATTGTCTTCTTAGCCAACCAGATTTAGAAATCAAACAAAACAATAAAATAAGATCCAAACCCCATAAATACATACCTAGACAATTTTGAAAGGAAATATAACAAAATATCAATAGTGTTCATCTGGATTTTTGGCTTACAGTTGATTTTATTCTTTTTTTTAAGTGATTTTATTTATTTATTTGAGAGAGAGAGAGCATGAGAAGGGGAAGGGACAGAGGGACAAGTAGACTCCCTGCTGAGCACAGAGCCGGGACACAGGGCTCGATGCAGGGCTGGATCCCAGGACACTAAGATCATGACCTGAGCTGAAGTCAGATGCTAAACCAACTGAGCCATCCCCATGCACCCCACAGCTGATTTTATTATTTAAAAAACTTCTTCAGTATTTTCTAAAATATCTATGAAAGCGTCTTTCATACTCCTCTGCATATCTATGAAATATTTATGAAAGCCTCTTTCATACTCCTCTACAATTAGAAAAAAACAATAAATTGTATTTTATCAAATAATTTCTCATTGAATAAGCTTTTTAATAGTTGCCCTTTACCGTGCTAAGCTCTAGGAAAACATGAAATGACATTTTCTAGAATACCTTCAGCTCTCTGCTGGGTGTTTTTGCACACTGTGTCTCAGTTAATCCTCTTTCTCAAGGAATTGTTACTTTTTACGGATTGTTACATTTTACTTTATGAGAACTATGAGGCTCAGAGAAGTTAAAGGACATATATAAGGACTTTTACACAAGCAAGAATTACACTGTTAACTGGCTACGTCATTCTAATCCAGACCAGTTGAACCTTGAAATCTATAGGCTTCTAAGTGTCACACTGAATATATTAAAATATGGGATATTGAAAGTGAGCATTGTTAATAACATTTATTAAAATAATCATTGCTATATTGTAGTCTATATGATTTGTTCATATTTTCCCACAGTATTCCTTTCACTTTCTAATGACATTTCCTGGAGAGCAAAAATGTTTAAATTTAATAAATTTATAAATGTATTATCTTTATTCTGTATAACATATATATTTACATATAACTTATGTATTATATATAGAATTTTTATATAGCCCTTTTGATGTCATTATTTAAGAATCTTTGAATCCAAAGTCACAAAGATTTTCTTCTACATTTTCTAGAAGTTTTCATAGTCTTAGCTCTTATCTTGAGACCTAAGATCTATTTTGAGTTATAATTGTGTGTGATTTGAAATCAGATATATCACTTCTCAGGAAATCAGATATATCACTTCTCCAACAGTGGTTTTCTAAATTTTTGGCTATTCTGGTTGCTTTGTGTTTTCATTAAATTTTAGGATCAGTTTGCCAATCTTTACCAAAAAAAAGATGTTGTTTTTGTTCGTATTTTAACCTTTTAGAAGGTTTCCTGAGCACCACGTGGTGCTTTATAAAGTAAAAATTTTAAAAAACCCTCAAAACTCAATGAATTAATTGAAAATGTCAATGATTTAGAAACATAAAGATTACTTTGCCCCTAAATCACCCATGTAGAGAAATGATGTTTTGCAGAAATGAACATGGCTTATTATTGATTCCATAACATTTGGAAAGTGGCAGGAAGGAGCACTGCTTATTCAAGCGCGTTAGAAACAGCCTTTGCTTAGTGATCAAATGAGAGGTACAGTTCCGTGCCAACAAATCATGGTAAATTGAGAGGGGGCCACTGGGGCTTTGCACAGCTTGATTCTGGAATATGTTTAAGCCCAGGCCCTCCACTTCTGCCTGTGGGTCCCTACTACAAAGGCTACTTCTGGGACTGATCCTGAAGGTTTTTGTTTACATAGGGATATTGGCTTAGTCTCTCAGTCACATCTGTGGTGGTTTCTTTTAGAGTCATCTCTCCAGTCACAGCACTCCCCACTTCCGTGAGAGCAGTCTTCTCACCCCACAGCTCTGACAAAGACATCTGTGCAGTAGGCTCTCCTCATTGCCACCTGCCCCTTACTCAGCGGCCTAAAACTTGGCCCAGATTCTTGGTTTAACAACAAGAAGGAGAGTCCGTCTCTGTGTGTGCTGAAAGATGGCAGGCAAATGCTGGACTGTAGGAGACCATAATCGGCCAAAGGGCCTAGAGGAATAAAACCAGCTGGTCTGTGGGGTCAGAGATGGAAGCAGTACCAAAAGGCCAGGGAAAAGTCCCTGGGACCCTGGCAGCCACCATTTTTGGGATCCTGGCTCATTGTTTTTAGAAAAATGGAGTGAAGTCTTGTTTTTCTGACTTTTGGTTCCAAAATTCATGCTTGGGATTCTCATAAGAAAACTCCTTCCTTTTTCTTTTTGCTTACCCTAGCTTAACTCAAGTTAATTCCTGCTACTTACAACCCCAGGAGTGATGCTTGGGGTTGCTAAAACCCAAAGTCTAGGAAACAAGATAAGGGGATGGACACATGACAATAGGAAAACAATAGTTAAAACAATAATTTTTTAAAATATGGGATTAGATAGGACACAAAAAGCACAACAGGAAAAAGAGAAAAAATAGATAAACTGAACTTCATCAAAATGTAAAACTTTTTCACTTCCAAAGATACCACCAAGAAAGTGAAGAAACTCAAGCTCTATTACAAAGCTATCATTATCAAGACAGTAAGGTACTGGCACAAAAACAGACACATAGATCAATGGAACAGAATAGAGAGCCCAGAAATAGACCCTCAGCTCTATGGTCAGCTAATCTTCGACAAAGCAGGAAAGAATGTCCAAGGGAAAAAAGACAGCCTCTTCAACAAATGGTGTTGGGAAAATTGAATAGCCACATGCAGAAAAATGAAATTGGACCATTTCCTGACACCACACATGAAAATATACTCAAAATGGATGAAGGACCTCAATGTGAGAAAGGAATCCATAAAAATTCTTGAGGAGAACACAGGCAGCAACCTCTTTGATCTCAGGGGTAGCAACTTCTTCCTAGGAACATCGCCAAAGGCAATGGAAGCAAGGGCAAAAATGAACTATTGGGACTTCATCAAGATCAAAAGCTTTTGCACAGCAAAGGAAACAGTCAACAAAACCAAAAGACAACTGACAGAATGGGAGAAGATATTTGCAAATGACATATCAGATAAAGGGCTAGTATCCAAAATCTATAAAGAGCTTAGCAAACTCAACACCCAAGGAATAAATAATCCAATCAAGAAATGGGCAGAGGACATGAACAGACATTTCTGCAAAGAAGACACCCAGATGGCCAACAGACACATGAAGAAGTGCTCCACATCACTCGGCATCAAGGAAATACAAATCAAAACCACAATGAGATATCACCTCACGCCAGTCAGAATGGCTAAAATCAACAAGTCAGGAAATGACAGATGCTGGCAAGGATTCGGAGAAAGGGGAACCCTCCTACACTGTTGGTGGGAATGCGAGCTGGTGCAACCACTCTGGAAAACAGCATGGAGGTTCCTCAAAAAGTTGAAAATAGAACTACCCTATGACCCAGCAATTGCACGACTGGGTATTTACCCTAAAGATACAAACGTAGTGATCCGAAGGGGCACGTGCACCTGAATGTTTATAGCAGCAATGTCCACAATAGCCAAACTATGGAAAGAACCTAGCTGTCCATCAACAGATGAATGGATAAAGAAGATGTGGTATATATATACAATGGGATACTATGCAGCCATCAAAAGAAATGAAATCTTGCCATTTGCAACGACGTGGATGGAACTAGAGGGTATCATGCTTAGTGAAATAAGTCAATCAGAGAAAGACAACTGTTATATGATCTCCTTGATATGAGGAAGTGGAGATGCAACGTGGGGGGTAGGAAAAGAAGAAAAGAGACAAGATGGAATCGGGAGGGAGACAAACCATAAGAGACTCTTAATCTCACAAAACAAACTGAGGGTTGCTGGGGGATGGGGTGTAGGGAGAGGGTGGGGTAATGGACATGGGGAAGGGTATGTGTTATGGTGAGTGCTGTGAAGTGTGTAAACCTGGTGATTCACAGACCTATACCCCTGGGGCTAATAATACATTATATGTTTATTTAAAAAAATTTAAAAATTAAAAAAAAAGAAAGTGAAGAAACCCTACAAAATGGGGGAAAATTGGGGCGCCTGGGTGGCTCAGTGGGTTAAAGCCTCTGCCTTCGGCTCAGGTCATGATCCCAGGGTCCTGGGATCGAGCCCTGCATCGGGGGGTCTCTGCTCAGCAGAGAGCCTGCTTCTCCCCCCACCCACCCCCCACTCTCTTTGCCTACTTGTGATCTCCATCTGTCAAATAAATAAATAAAATCTTTTTTAAAAATGGGGGAAAATATTTACCAACCATATATTTGATAAGGGATACATATCTAGATGATATACATAACTTTTACAATTCAACAACAAAAAGACAGTAACCCAATTTAAAAATGGGCAGATGAGGGGTGCCTGGGTGGCTCATTCAGTTAAGCATCTGATTTTCAATTTCAGCTCAGGGTATGATCTCAGGGTCTTGGGATCGAGCCCTGCATCGGGCTCCAGCACTGTGCTCAGCATCGAGTCTGCTAGAGATTCTCTCTCCCTCTCCCTCTACCCTTCCCCCTACTCGTGCTCTCTAAATAAATAAATAAAATCTTAAAAATAGAAGGGAAAATGGCTTGAATTGACATTTTGTCAAAGGAGATAAGCAAATGGTCAAAAGCACGTGGAAAGATGTTCAACATCGTCATTATTTTGGGAAATTCACATCAAAACTAGAAGGAGGTATCCCTCCATATCCTCTAGGATGACTATAATAAGAGAGATGGGTAATAACAAGGGATTGGGAAGGATATGGGGAATTCGTACCCTTTTGCTCATGAGTGTAGAGATGTAAAACGGTGCTGCAGCTGTAGAAAACAGTCTGGCAGATCCTCAAAACATTAAACATTGAGTTACCATATGACCTGGAAATTCCACTTCTGGGTATATACCCAAAAGAAGAGAAAACAAATGTCCACACAAAACCCTTTACATGGATATCTGTAGCAGAATTATTCAGAATAGCTAAGAACTGGAAACAACCCATATGTCTATCAACAATGACTAGATAAACAATGTGGAGCATATCCAGACAATGCAATATTATTCATTCATAAGAAGAAAGGAAGTTGGTGTGTGCTACAGCACGGATGAACCTTGAAAACCTTATGTTAAGTCAAAGAAGCCGATGACAAAAGGCCATGCATCCTTCCATTCCATTTATAGGAAGTGTTCATTAGAGACATAAAGGAGACTAGTGATTTTCAAGGGCTGAAGGGACAAGGAGATGGGGAGTGACTGCTAATAAATATTGGGTTTTTAGCTTGATAAAAGTGCTTGAATTAAATATTAATGATCAAGACACAGCTTATGAATATACTAAATAAACATTATATTTTAAAAGGGTAAACTATCATATGTGAATTATATCTCAACAAAGCTAGAAAATAAAATTTTATTTTAGAAAAACGTGGGGAAGAAATACTGTGTCCCAACCTAATCCCTTAAAAAAAAAACCAAACAAACAATCACACTTGCAGTGACATCTAAGGCAAGTTTTTTTAACTGGCTGTGTAAACTTGGCCAAGTTGCTTGTTTCTCTGAGTCTCAATTGTTTCTCCTGCCCAGTGGAAATAATGATGATTTATAAACCATAAGGTCATTCTAATGATTA
The DNA here is from genome assembly GCA_004024625.1 of Mellivora capensis. Lineage (NCBI taxonomy): Eukaryota > Metazoa > Chordata > Mammalia > Carnivora > Mustelidae > Mellivora > Mellivora capensis. Next base: position 16,467 of record PISX010018106.1, on the reverse strand, counting down.
AATGAGATAGTTCATATAAATCTTGGAAGAATGTTAATTACACAATAAATGTTAGCAGTCTCATAGTTACTGACTTACAAATGTAATTGCTATGGCCGAAGAGCCCTTCTTTTCCCCACGCACCACTCCAATTAGCCCAGATGCAACTCAGAGAAAAGATAGAGGGCAGCATCGAGAAATGCCGGGAAGCTGCAAGAATGGCTGCAGACCAGCAGCAAGAAAATTTCATGAGTGAGAAATAATTACGGTCCCTAAAAGTGTGTCTTCATCAAAGTGGATGGAACCCAATTAATTCAATTGAACTGCATGAAAAATGGGAAAGCAGAATTACTTCCATGTGTTGAGAAGGTGACTTTAAATATTTTATTTTGTTAGAAGCTTATAAATCAAGGCCAGTGTATACTTTTATGAACAAGGGAAAATTTTATTTTGGAATGGTGATTAGGATAGCGCCAGCAGCTAACAAAGATGATTCCCTACCACTCAGTTGGGTGATCAGAAATCCTACTGGCTGACCAACTTTTTTCAAGGTTGCCCAGCACCTTTAAAGAGAAAGGTAACAATGGAATCTTTGAGACCTCTGCGGCTTCCTTCTTTGACTAGCAACACTCAGATGGAAACACTTCTGGAATTCTAACACTTCACCCTACTCCTCTTCCTTTTCACCCAGCTTATATTTTCACCTTCCTTTGGCGACTTTATGAATATGATGAGGTTCTTGCGGTCGGCAGTTATCTGCTTTGAAGTGGCTTGCCTTCACTCTGTGCTTCTGGGCTTTCTGCTGGGCCTCCCAAGAACACTGTGGTTTATAGGGTTCCTGGGAAAGCAGGTACCACCATGTGCACTAAGTGCCCAGTTTGTCTTTCATCTTAAAAACCGTAATCTTTACAGTCCAGATTCTCATTTTTTTTTCTCTAAACTGGGTAGTGAATTCCTAAGGACAGAGACATTTTAAAAATTATTGGTATTCACCTTTGTCTCTAACTCAGAGCACAGGGTCTGGCACATGGTGGCCATTCAGTGACCATGTGGGGTGTAGATACGAGGAAGGTGCCTTTGTGCCAGTGGACTTGAAGTCATATTGTCCTGCTTTTCATCAGAAAGGAGTGGAAGACTAGCCAGCATCCCTTCTCTTCTCCTGCCTCCTCCACGATGCTCCTCCTCTTACCACCAGCTGTGAATGAGCTTCCCTCACTGCTTCCTAAGACATGCCCCGCATTTGGCCCTGTGAACCAGAGCACCCCCAGATTCCCTTTAGGGAGATCCACCTTCCCCTTGTTGCTGGGACTGTTGGTGTTAAGGGCTCATACCAAGTTCCTCTGAAGGCATTGCCTCCACCCAAGGGAGCTCCCCACGGGGGTTATTTCATATCCAGTGACTGCTTAGTGTGGCAGCTCCAGAGTCTAGACCCACCTCAGACCACTCTGAAGAGCCATTTTGGCTCCAGAGTTCTCTGTGGGATTGACAGAGGGTGTGTGTGTGTGTGTGTGTATGTCTACAGCACAGCCCATATTTTCCTCCTAACTACTCCTGCTGCTTCACCCTTCCTCGTCGTGATTTCCCCAACACACCTCAATGGGGCACCTGGGTGGCTCAGTGGGTTAAAGCCTCTGCCTTCGGCTCAGGTCGTGATCTCAGGGTCCTGGGATCGAGCCCCACATCAGGCTCTCTGCTCGGCGGGGAGCCTGCTTCCTCCTCTCTCTCTGCCTGCCTCTCTGCCTACTTGTGATCTCTGTCTGTCAAATAAATAAATAAAATCTTAAAAAAAAAAAAAAAAAGAACACACCTCGATAAACTCCCCTGTGCACAAATGTCTGAGTCTGTTTCTCCAAGGAGCCTTCTAGAAGGTGAGACCTCAGCTGGGACGGCTGGCAGGCCCCGGCTCAGAACAGTCAGTGACTAGTCAATGTTGATTGCATGACCGACTCTTCTCGCCCTCGCCTTTCTTCTAACCATGAGGACAGGTCAACAACTCCAGGCAGAGTTAGCCAGAAGCTGTGAACTGGGAAAAGGGGTATTAAACCATCATCAAACCTAACCAGCAACAGACTCCCTGAGCCCTGGGGGCCATATTTGCATAGGAAACCAAATGAACCACCATGGCTAAAGAGGAGGGCCACAAATTCCTCAACACTCCCCATGGAAAGGAGGGAACTATGTCCTCTACCCTTGAGTCTGAGGGGAGGGATCAGGACCACCTTCAGCAATAGAAGATGATGCTGAGGTCACAGGACATTTTCCTTCTACCGTGCGATGCTGCCCACTATCCTTCCGACAGAGGTAAGAATTTCAGGCTCTTCTAAGGGTTGCCCACCCAAGAGAAAAAGAAGTGCCAGTCACCAGCGAGGTGTAGGACTTTCACAACTAATTCAAACTAGCAACTGGGTAGGGTACTTATGTGCAGTCATATGAAAGCTCAGTCTCAGACTCAAAAGTTTTCTCTGTTGGTGAGGCCGCAGGCTCCCGACCTGGAACTCACAGCCAGTGACGTCATTAGATGGGTGATTTACTACCCAAGCGGAGTATTTGACCTCATTGTTATGTCCACTTGAAAAATAGACAAAACCCTTACTTACCTACACAAGTGCGGCCCTTGGAGTGTCCAGTGCTGGGCTGGTCGTCAGAGGCTGGGGAGGCCAATGTGTGAAGGGGCAGGAGTAAGGACAGAGTCGTCGCCAAAAGGATATTCCAGAGGGACTTCATCTCAGGGCCGTGCACCGGGAGAGATCAGCCTGCGTAGGGAGGCCGCCCTCCGAGAGACGTCGAAGCTGGGGCCACAGAAGCTCTTGCTCAAGCTCCCCTTCTCTCTCGTCCTCTCTTGGAAACACCCCCCCACACTCCCCACACTCTCACATAGACACACTTTTCATAAGCGTGAAGGGACTAGAAAAACGTACACTCACAGACCCCCTCCTTCCTTTTGCGGAACCCCTAGCGAGAGCCAGAGGTCTGCGCCTGATAAGAGCTGCAAAGGGCCTCTGGGAGACAGGGTTTCTGAGTTAAAGCTGCAGCCAAAGGACAGACCCAGGTGGCCGCAGAGGCAACAACGTGCCCTTCTGTGCTCACCAGCTGAAGTCAGACAGAAGCACGGGGAACCTCAAGGCTTACCGGAATCATCCTGTGGGGTGGTTAGGAGGCCCTTCCCCTTTTGCTTGTGCAAAATGAAACAAAACTAAAACTGAAGGTTTGAAAAAAAAAAAAAACCCATAAACACACACCCTTTAGCAATGTGACCAGCAGTGTTTACACATTCTAGAGATTATAATTTGCTCTATTCAGAAGTTACCTAGTTTTGCTCTAAGTAATTTTGTATGGTGAGATTGAGCTCCTTATTCTGTTGCTAAAGAATATTCTGGTCAAGCCGTTCTTTTCCTCAAGCTTTCTCAGGGCCTTCAGTCCAGTACGCAGGGAAAAAGCAATATAGACAAGAATGAGCAGTCAGCAGGGCTGGATTTTAAATCTAATGAGAAAAAGGACGTGCTGGAATTTACCTCTTCATGTTTACTTGACTGTGTGTGATACATCTCTTTTCTCCAGAATTTCAAAACATGTTTATATTCCCCACCTGTAGATGATTTGTTCACTTTTAAGAGACCAATAATCTGTCTTGAAGATGAGAACCAAATACTGTTTCTCTGGGTTGCGGGGGAATGGAACCAGATCATAGACAGAGAAGAGACATATAATCTAAGTGCTTTGCTTTGAAATAGGATATAGCAAAGTCATTGCCATTCTCAGGCAAGATAAGGGGATTGGGCCAAAGTCCCACCATCTAGATAAGCCTAGGAGATCCTGCAGTTTTTATTCCCCTTTGTTTAGGTTCTGAGGAAAGCTTATTATAAAATGCGTGAAATATTATGAAAGCTATCAGTCTTGGTAGAGAGCTTTCCTTCTCCTCTTCCTGCTTTTACTTAAGAAATAGCAATTAAAATAGCGGGCAAAATTTTAGAGTTGTATTCTCTCCAGGATGTAGGAAATACTAATTTTTATGGTTTGAAGATTTCTTTGTAAGCATTAGTTTAATAAATGCCAATTGGTCAAATCTCTGAATCTGCAGCAGAGACATCATATGCCAGAATGTTCTCCTGCTTATGTCCCAGGACAGGTTGGACCAACAGATGCCATGGATGACCTTGGTCACCATGGAACTGTGATTTCCTTTGAGGCTTGTCCTCAAGGTCCCTGACCCTGTGACCAAGGAAAGCTCTGGAGGTCACCAGGTCATAGGTCACCACAGAGGGCAGGGCCTAGAGAAGTTCTAGAAACTTCCTGGAGAGGCCACATAATGGAATGATTAAGAGCTTATACTGCAAAGACAAAAAGACCTATGTCCAAATATAACCTTTAAATACTTCAGTTTCCTCATTTATATTGGAATAGTAATATTTGTCCTACAGGGTTGCTGGAAGGACTAGTGTACCTGGCAAGAAGACAGTGCTTAGTAAATCAAAGCCTTGGTTATGATTCCAGCAGGAGTGTGATGAAATCTGCACCCCAGGCCAGCCTTGGAGAGAGGGATAAGACACCCGCACAAGGTGCAGGCCAAGGTGTGGGAAAACGGCATGGGTTGGAGAAGGCAGCATCTATTGAATGCCTTCTGTGTACTGGGCAACACTCCAGGAATGCACAGTTTTGTCTGCTAACCCATAGGTAGGTGAGGAACCTTCCAGCAGCTTCCAGAAGAGCACTTGGCATCGACTCTGGGCATCCTGGGGTTCTTCTGGTCTAGATTTATAGCTGTGAGCAGGCTGTAAGCAGGCCTCTCGGGGTGAGAGGAATTTCTCAGTGTAATGCTGTATGCAAGTTTTCAGCCTTGGTCAATGTGTGTGTAATGCCTGCAGTTCTGCCTACAACCATCCCCCTCCTCGCCCCCCCCCCCCCCAGGCAGGAACAGTGAGCCCTGAGGCAACCTGGGGTGCTTGGGCTTCTGGGCTGGCCAAACTGGGAATTCCTGGCTTAGATGTACAGCACTGACCAAGTCCTTGACCGTTTCCAGGGGTGAGATTTCTCAGCTGTGCCGGTATGTCATAGTTATACTTGACACATAGTAGGTTTTCCACAAAGTGATTTTCATGCTTGAAGGTCAAGTTCTTACTGGGCAGGGTCAAAAGAGGAACATAGAAATCAGGAAGTGATTTATGCTAACTATTGTTAAAGCAAAAGTATGTGCCTGCATTCCCCCAAACACAACATTTCTGTCACCAAGTGGGGGGTTCCCCCACTGGCTGGGGGACACTGGGTGTCCCCCAGACTGGCTGCTCTCATTTCCCCCCACGGGGCTGCCTTTGTTCATTGATCATTGAGTGCACAAGACCTAGGATCTCTGCACAACTTGCTGAAAGGCCCTGGATCTGCCCACGGCTTTTAATAACTAGCTGGACCCTGAACAATGTCCCTAGGGGACCCCCGCTGTCAGATGCTCCAATTCGGATTTTCTTGATATCTGCTTTGGGGAATGAGATTTCTTCCTTGCAGCATTTTGTTACTTAACTTGGGGAGTTTCAAACCACAGTCCCTGTAGCAGAAGGCTGAGTGTTTCTGATTCCCAAATGCTGCACCTGTGGTTCTGGTTTGTTCTGTCTGAATATGCTTCCTGATTATTTTTTGACCTGCCTTGGCCTCAGCCATCTCATTCATAGCCAAGTCCCTTAATCAGGGAAAAAAAAAAAAAAGACCTAGATGGCAGGAGATACTGTAGAAGCTGATGCCCTCACAAAAGCATATCTTCCCTTTGACTTTCTCCCCTTCCTGACACCAAGGGTCCTTTTCTTGGCTTCTGGCTTCCCAGGATTCTCTGCGGCGGTGCTCGGTTCAGACCCACCAACCCCAGACGCTTCACTGACACTCTCCTCCCCAGTCAGAGCTTATTTATTCTAGCTTTAGCCAATACTCTTTCTGTTCTGTGCTAGGGAAATAGTAAATTAATCCACAACAAGGCTGCACATCTGTTAATTAAAAGAGATAGGAATTTAGGAGGGGAGACCTACATTTTCACTGTGGCTTCACTGTTTCTTAGCTGTGTGCCTTTGGGCGAGTAGATCCACCTCTCTGGGACTAGTTGATGTTACTGTAAAATGGGACATGATGCCAATATTATAGAAAATTCCTAGGATTAAAGAGACGATGTGAGTGAAAAAACCCTAATAGCAAATGTTAGATAAATTTAAAGCTAACGATCAATTAACATTGTCCTTCTCAAGTAATATTGGAATTTTATCATGCTTTGCTTTGTACATTTTCTGAGGACATTTAAAGAGATTTCCATTTTAGTAATGCAAGTAAGTAGATGCAAAGATGGAATTCAGAAAGCCCCCCCCCCCCCAGGGGAGTGGCCAGCCACAGTTCCTATCCCTGGTCAGCAGGGGAACTTGTGATGTAATGTGAGTAGTAAGCATGCAGTGGGGGCAGTGGGTGAGAGTGTGGAGACCAGGAACGTCTCTCCCAGAGGTATGTTGGTAGCTTCCAGCAGGAAGAGCCATGTACCAAGAGATAAGCCAATGATCCTCTGGTGATGGGTGGCCAAACAGCAGTGCAAAGTAACCTAGACACACAACAGGCTGTGTGCTCCAACACGCCCCACAAACCCTGCACCCTCATTCACACACTTTTAGGTTCTGAGATTTTTAGACCTATGTATCTGGCAGGGGTATACGATTTATAACCACAGCCTTCTAAGGAGAGTGCATTCTATTAGCTTTTGTCTGCTGGGCACCTGATCAAAGTTTGAAAAAAGGAGCTGTGGTGAGTGAACCACTTTTCATAAGCAGGGAAGAAGAATTTGGACATAATCTAGAAGTAAGAGTGTATGAGCAGAGAAATGAGAGTGAAGGGAGAAGCAGGACAGATGAGACACTAGGATCTCTCTGGCTAGAATTCAAGAGAGAAGTGCAGGGAAGTGGGGTGGCAAAAGACTGAGCTAATAGAAAGGTCTGATGTAGATTTGCAAGTTGTTTGCTATGCCATGTGTGAAATGGTCCTTGGCCCAGATCCTGAATGGATTTTTGTGGAAATCAATGAGAAGCACTTTCCTATTTGGATCAGAGCAAGAAGAGGCAGAGGCAGAAGGACCAAGAGAATACAAGCTCAGGAATTCACAGGTGTCTTGGGAAGGGCTTTGGACTCTAATGTGCTATAGATTGGGGAGGGGGTAGTCTTTAATCACTTTGAGCAACATCTCCGAAGTGTAAAGTTTGGATGCACAGAGAATAAAATCAAATAAACATCGTCAAAATAAGCTTGAAGCTCATCCATTCATTTTTTCATTCATTTTTAGATAAAAGAAGTCCAAGGTTAGGCCGTTCAGGGGGAGTCTGGCAGTCCCCTGATGTTTTCAGAGACATAAGCTCTTCATATTCTTTTTTTAAAATTTATTTTTAAGATTTTTATTTAGTTATTTAACAGACAGAGAGAGAGAGAGAGAGCACAAGCCGGGGGAATGGGAGATTGAGAAGCAGGCTCCCCACTAACCAGGAAGCCTGATGTAGGGCTCCATCCCAAGACCCTGGGATCACGACCTGAGCTGAAGGCAGACGCTATACCAATCGAGACACCCAGGCGCACCTCCTCATTTTCTGTCCCACTACCCTAGAACTGATTTTCATCTGCAAGATCAGCAAAAGTCTAAAACGGCTGCTAGTGCTCCAGCTCTTGTGTCTACATTCCAGGCCAACCGTAGAAGAAAGCAGAAGGCTAGTGGAATCCAAACCTACCCCTATAAAGGTGTTTCTTCCCAAACCTCCCCCAACACCTTTGCTTCCATCTCAGGTAAGCAAAACCCAGACCTGGCTGCAAGGGATGTTGGGAAATAGAGTCATATTTCCAATTGCAAGGGAAGCTGGAGCAGGTGGCCTTTATTCTGGTGGCAATGTGTCCAGCTAAAAACCAGGGTTCTGAAAAGAAGGATAAATTGAATTGGAGGTACTTGCCTACCATGTATATTACACATAAATGCATGTTGACATTTTTCTTTCTGAATTGAATATGTTTGATTAGGTCGTGTGAGTTTTTGGAAGATAAAATGAGCAGGCATACTGACATGTCCTATTCTTCTCAGTGGGGTTTTCTTTGAATGCTGGGCAGACTGATGCTCCCCAAAGGCACTATCCCCTCCAACTCTCGTCCTAAAGACTATGGGAAAATGAGCTGGCAAAAATCCTCATGAAAATCACAGCTGAGGCCGAGATGAGTTGGGCCAATCTGCGGTCGGGGGACCATCATGAGTAAGACAGGCTCCCGCTATACTGGGGAGTTGGCCACTACGTAGAAAAGCAAAAACAAAACCATGGACTAAGTCTCTTCTGCAAATACTTTCTTGAAGGAACCCCAAGGAAAATGCAGTAAGGTGCAAAAGAAATGTAAACAAAATGCTAAAGGCATCTTCAAGTTTCATGGTACAGCACATGCAGGACGCTGTAGTTGCAGAGGGCCCTAAGATTACACGGTCGACCAGAGGGCTCATGGTCAATGTTCTGGGTGATCAAGTGGCTACAGAAATGGCAACCCTGTGAACTTGCCTCAACCGGAAGGGACTCTGTTCTGTGGCACGGGCCCCAGCTGCGCACAGCAAGCTCAGACCACTCTGTCTCTTCAGGCTTCTCCAGAGCTCCTGCATCAAGACTGAAAGTCTCTCGCTGACTTGCTGAGTTGTTGCGTCAGGAGTCAGTGAAAGACAGAGTGAGGGGGGATTGCTTTGCTAGTGCCTGGCACAGAGCAGTGCGTCAAGCATCGTTCCCAAACTCCTGCCAGTCTTTCCATTGGGAGGGTAGAGGGAGGAAGATGGGGTGCAGTTGAACACAGAGTTGGGGGAAAAATAAGCAGAATCAATATATCCCTGAATGACCTTATGTCAAGACAATATGGGCCTTCAGGAAAAAGAGAAAGATAATGGGGAGCTCAAATATAAAATCAGTGTTAAATGAAAGTAGTAATCTTAGTCAAAATACAATAGATCATGTTATCCTGTTGCTTACAACTCTTCCAAACTCCTCAGGGCCACCAAATGAAAGGGTGAATTCTTCTGAAGGTTCATAGGGATCTTCATCACCTGGAGATAGTTATCTCCCCAGCCAAGTTTCTAGACACTTTGCTATGTGCTCTATGTTCTGGTGACTCAAAATGATCAGTGATGTCCCCAGACATTCCCAGCTGATCATGCCTCAGTGCCTTTGCATGAGCTTTCACTCTGCCTAGAATGTTCTCTTTATCTTCCAAGACAACTCCTTTTCTGTCAAGGCCACCTCCCTGAAGACTTCCTCGTTCTCTGCCAAGTACAAGTTGGCTCTGTCCTCAGTGCTCCCAGGACACTGTGGGCAAGCCTCCCTAGCCTTTGCTTCTGCGGCATGGCCACAAGGGTAGGCATCTGACTCCCTCACCAGTGGGCAGTTCCTAGAGGGCGGCTTATTTAGTGCTGTCCCCACAGAACATGCACTAGACTCACGGCAGGTACTCAGTCAATGTTCATGAGGGAAAAGAGGAGTGAGCCAGAAGAGAAAATATGTTAGCTATTACAGCAAAGAAGTGGAGCCCATGAGGATATTTTTCAAAAATGTCCTCAGGAGCGTTCTGTGAAAGGAAGAAACATTAAAGGCAGGCAGTGTATTTGGGGTTCAGAACTCAACCCTAGTGCAAACACTTCTGAGTCAGATCAGGGAAGGGCTGAGCATCCAAGTCGGATATGAGAGGCGGTCCCCGGGTACAGAGAAAACAAGAAGTGAGAGAGTCATGCTGTCGGGGGGTAAAATCTAGAGTCATGCAATTTCCTCCTGGTTTTTCACAGTTTTTGTAATAAGGTGGTAGAGCTGATTTCCTGAGTGACTGTGGATCTGAGCCAGCCGAGGGGAGCGGAGAAGGGAAGCACAGGGAGGGAAGGGTGTCATCTTGCTGGGGGCCGAAATGAGCCGCTTTGAGGAGCCGTGAGGAGGGTGACCTCACTGACCGCACTGACGCCCCCAGAGAAGGAAGACAGAAGGGCCTTTGTCTCCACACCTGCAGCAGCAGATCCTCTTTGCCTCTTGGAGATGCCTGAACCATCTTTGCAAATTACTTCTTGCGATGATTTCGGGTGGGAGGAGGATGGCCAACTTAAACGGAGATCACAGAGGAGCAAAATGAAGCGAGGGTGGTGGGCCTGGGTACTCTGCCACAGGGACCGACACCTAGAGAGTCAGTCTGAATTGACCTGCAGTTTTCTCCTCACCCCACATCCTAAATAATGCCTTTAAAAGTCACTCTCTCATAATTTTTTTTTTAAATTTTGCAGTTTTAGTGTATGTGCATGTCTCCATGTGAGCATATGTCTGTTGGGTTGAAGATGGTCCCAAATTCTTTGACACTCTCACTATTGAGAGATGGGTCCGTTGGCCCTTCTCCTGAATCTGGGATGGTTCATGACTGCTGACCAAAGCCGTCTGGAAGGAATGTTTCTGGGCCAGTGCCAGGCGCAGACTTTCAGAGGACTGGCAGCCTCTGCTTTGGTTTCTCAGAGCTCTGAGCTTCCAGGTAAGAAGTCTTATGGCTCTGCTACAGAGATCACATGCAGACCCCAGACCGTGTGGAGAGGGAGAAGTCCCCTTCTGACTCAGCCTTCCAGCTGTCACCCCAAACGCACCAGCCATGAGAGTGAGACCAACTTTGACCTTCCAAACAAGAGTGAAGCCATCCTGGACCCTCCAGACCAGCCCAACTTCCAGCTCAATGCCAACAAAGCTCCTCCCCTACCCCCAGCTGATATTACTTGAAGCAAAAAAACCCCCCAAAAACAAAAAACCCACCGGTGGAACCCTCCCAGGAAAAGAGGTAATAAAATAGTTGTTGTTTTAAGCCCTTACATTAGGGGTCATTCGTTATGTAACAGTGGATAATCAGAACAGTGTGTGAGATTGGAGACTGAGGTATGGTTGGCCAGTCTGCATCAGCCAGGTGTTAAGGGTTTGGGCATATCTGCCCCATTTCTTTGGTGCTGTGCTTTTCAGAACACTAAGGTCCTTCATTTGAGATCAGCCCAAAAGCACTGGACTTTTCTAGTGATCAGAGGTGGTTGCTGCACGTCCCAAAGGGACAGTAACCCAGACTCAGAAGATGAAAGGACCATGTAAGACTTTCAAGGGCATGTATCTTCACCTTGAGAGCAAAAGTCACATTTTCTGGCTCACACTTTTTAAGTCCCTCAAGAATACTTATGTTGCTTGTTTGGATATATCGGTTTTTATTGCAGGGAAGGTAGGGAGAAGAGGGTGAGGTGAAGGAAGAGAGGTTATCTGTCTGGAGCTTGTTAATATGTTGCAACTGGAGTAAGGGCTTAGGTTGTAGAATCCTTTGTTAACATTTGCTACCTTTGCACTAGGTTGAGATAACACATGACCTGCTCTCAAGCACCGCAAGGTTGATACAAATCTCAGAACCAGCAAACAAGGAGGAACTTTGCCTTGATTCCATTCTCCCCAGAGCTCAAGGGAGGCCGTGTCTCCTGAATCAGGTTAGGAGCAGGTAACACATGCAGAACGTTACCCAAACTGAGCCCCAGAGAGGTCAAGATGACTTTTCTGGAATCAAAGCCCAGAATGGAAACCCCAAATACGATTTTGAATCCAGAATCCTTTCTGCTTCTTCCTTCCATATCCTTTCAAAGACTTGTTTCTTCTATTCTACTTTCAGGGACCATCATTTTTATTTTATTTTATTTTAATTTAATTTATTATTTTATTCTATTTATTTATTTATTTAAGAGAGAGAGAAAGAGAGAGAATGCACAGGGGGGTAGGGCAGAGGGAGAGAGAGCCTTAAGCAGACTCCATGCTAAGCACAGAGCCTGATGTGGGGCTCCCATCTCATGACCCTGAGATCATGACCTGAGCCGAAACTAAGAGTTGGACTTTTAGTCCAACTGCGCCACCCAGGTGCCCCTATTTTATTCTATTTTATTTTAGTAAATGTTTTACAGATGATGTAAAAGTTTAATGTATATGTATTTAATATATATTTAAATATTAAATATTTAATATATACTTAAATATGCACACACACACATATATATACATAAAATTGTTAAATAGGAACCAAATGTCCTAATATAACCAGGATACAATAAATTTATTTAGTATAACTACATAAGTTTTTAAATTCAACATTAAAAGAAATAATTGATGCAGAATGTTTAGCTAAAACGCTATCTCCTCTCTTTTACTCCATGTGTTTAGGCAGCAAGTCCCAGACAATGGCATTGCCATTGGGCAAAGTTTCAGGTGCAGGTGCAGTTTGCTTCAGCCTCCTTGTGCCTTCCCTTAGACAGTCCGGATCTGTCTGAGACCTTGAGGGACACACAGACCCAAGTGAGTTGCTCCAGGTTGATGGGGATGTGCATTCCCTCCAAGTGTGTCAAATTTGCTTTCCCCAGCTTCTCCCTGAGAGGACAGTCCTCCCAGATCCTCACTAACTTATCCCAGAGCAGGAAGGCAGCTAGTTGCAGCTGGAGAGGTCTGAAATTAAGACCTCTCTCTACATGTCAAGGCATTGTGTTTTGGGTGAGCCCTTGTGCCACTGGTTCTCCAGGCTGCCTGCTGGCTTAGTGTCTGAACTTGACATTGTTTCCATTCCCACTAAGCTCTCTAGGTGCCAAGCTGACCTGCATTTCTGTGAGGTTCCTGACACCAGTTGAGCTCTTGCCCCTCCTGATGGGGCTAGAAGTCCTCATTTCCCCGCCTTACAGATAGTTGCTGGAGTCTCACTGCATGTGGCCTAACCTCTCAAACCACATCCCCTTTGCTCACATGACTATCTGTGTTATCTGTTGCCTGCATTTCCGTTATGCCTTGCCTCCTGGACTGTACCTCTTCTGGGTTCTTGGTGTCTGCTTAAAATAAGCTCAAGCTTTCTTTAAGCATTAGACCCTGAACTCTGGCCCCAATATCCGCCTTGATAAGAGCCAGCTTCATCAGTAATGGTGGGGCCACCTCCAATTTGTCTGTCTTGGTCTTGCAAGTTTTTCCATTCTCACTGGTCTGCAAGGCTAAAGTCCAGTTGGTTTTGCACCCAAGGCCATCTGAGATACCTGAGTCAGGCTTGAAGCCACTCCAGGGTAGAACCAGAATTTTGAACCATTCCAACACCTCTTCCCCCACCCTTCCCCCGAAAAGTTGCCAATGCTCATGATGGTGGTCGGCCAACATCTCAGATATGACTCATTGCCCTTACACAGAGTGCATTTGTCAGTTTGCCCAGACCAACCCAGAGAGACCTTCAGACCCTCATCTCTCAATCTCCTGGGACTAGACTCTTCACAGCCATTCATTAGACCAGCCACTCTCCCTGGAATTCACTGCTTTGCTGGAATATGTTTCAGGAGTGATTTAGTGCCTCCAAAGCTACTCAGTCCTCGCTGCTCTGTGGCACCAACATCTCTACTTTCCCAGAATTTAAGCCAAAAGAGAGGGAGACCATCTAACCAAGTATTCTTTGTAATCGGGCTCATTTGCAGTCATGTCCCTGCAAACTGACAAGTTCAGGGAAAACACCCAGCCAGCACCTTGCTTCGAAAGCTCTGGTGAGACATTTGTCCTGGAGGGTCCGAACAGGTCTTGGCTGCAAGCCACAATATAAGAGATCTACTTAATTTCTGATTCAGGAACTTTCCTTACACTCTTTGATGTGAGAAAGTGATCAGATTTCAACACAGACCTGAGGGTTTAGAAGGCTGCTGTCTGGTGGGTCTGACATAAGATACCCACGTGGAAGTGATCCAGGCCTGGCTCATTCCAGCTCTGCCAAAGACAATCCAGCTAGCACAGGACAGCACGAATAATGCCCTTGAGTTCCACCATGCAGGGAAAGAGTTCATTTTCAACCAACAAAACAGAAACCTTTCATCCTGTCACTATTAGCTCTGAAACTTTGATCTTTTATCTCCATGGGGTCAGAAGTCCTATTACATGATTCCAAATGGAAACCATCAGTTAGTGGTCTTGCCTCCCCATTTTCTTTCATATGTGACTTTTTAACATAAATATAAGAAAATACTGCATTGATGAAAATCAAAATGTTTCAGGGAACAGCTTTCAGACTTTCAGCATGAAAACAATCACAAATAAAGTATTAAAATTTTCTATTCAAGGCCAATGTGCAGCTTTTAAATAAAATCAAATAAATTTCTTATTAGTGGTAGAGTACATTAAAAAGCCAGCCTAAGGGCACCTGGGTGGCTCAGTGGGTTAAGCCTCTGCCTTCGACTCAGGTCATGATCTCCGGGTCCTGGGATCGAGCCCTGCATTGGGCTTTTTGCTCATCAGGGAGCCTGCTTCCTCCTCTCTCTCTCTCTCTCTCTCTGCCTGTGTCTCTGCCTACTTGTGATCTCTCTCTGTCAAATAAATAAATTAAAAAAAAATCTTTTTTTAAAAAAGCCAGCCTAATTTAATTGGACCCACAGTCTTTGTAGGTTTTTAGAAACTCTTCATTGATGAATTCATTCAGGGCATGTTATTGATCACCTTCTAGTCAGACATTGTTGGAGGCGTGAGAGTGAGGAGAACTTACAAGACTTCTGCTCTCATTGAGTTCACATTGTTTGGACTCTCAGTTGACTTGCTGTGCCCTCTGGCAAATAAATTTATTTAAGTATGGTTCAATTGCTTTTGCTTTTTGTCATTATTCATACACATGATCAGACCACAAATGCTCCTTGGGACACTCAAAACCCCACAATTTCTCCAGAGCAGAAAGCCAGCTTTCTTCATTTGACTTTGGACTTTGAGTGGGTGCTGAGAATGGGTTCTAGGGCCGCTATGTAGATTGGTCCCCATGTTTACTGTGAGCACATTTGACAGATAAAAGGAAACAACTTCTTATACTGGGATATTAATGACACAAGCACTTTTTATCTTTTTCTATCGTTCACCTCATAGAAATACGTTATATTTTATAGAATCACAGACCCCTTTGATAATCTGATGAACGCTATGGATCATCTTTCCAGGAAAACATACTCAATTTTATACCTGAACTTAGAATAGTTTGGACCCCCTCAAACCTGTTTATTTTCTAGGGGTTCCTGGATCTGAAGTCAAGAACCTCTGGTCTGGAAAGTCTTACTTTTCTCACTGTCTTACTCTGTTTCCCGTATACATGAAATTTCCACAAACTGGAGTTTTCCTCTTTAAATTTAGCCACTTGGGTTGAGAAATCGTACAAAGTTTGGGCAAACCTATTTCTAGATTAGCACTGTCATGTAAACTCTTTCTACTGAGCAAGGCACCAGAGCAGACACGCCCTGTCCTCTGGGATGGGAGCTGTTTTCAGGAAGCAAAGTGTGGGGAACTCCAGCCCAAGGCCTGGTCTCCTTTCCCCAAGCCAGACACCGTACAACAGCTTTCATTTCTTCTTTCCAGTTTATGGCAAAAAAAACCCCACAAAGGTCCTTTGTATATTTACTTCACATATTTGAGCGAGCTCTTTTATTTCAGTTTGTATTCCACTTTTTGCATTTTGCAAAACCTGCTGAGCACCCTACTTCAGGCAATCAGAGAATGAACAGGCGGACACCCGCCAGCACGGGCTGTCTCCCTTTCTGCTGCCATGAGAGAAGGCTTTCATAGGATTGAATGCTGACATGAATCTCGAATTGGTTATGAGATTCATTTGCCAGTGTGGCAGCTTGGTCAGTGGCCTTCTGAAGATGTTCATGTCTTAATCCTGGAATCTGTGAAAAAGGGTTTTCAGAAATGCTTAGAGATCTTGAATGAGAGAAATTACCCTCGACTATCTAGGTGGACCCAACATAATCACGAGGGGTCATAAAAGAGAGGCAAAAGAAGGGTGCCTGGGTGGCTCAGTTGGCTAAGCATCTGACTCATGATTCTACCTCAGGTCATGATCTCAGGGTGGTGAGATCAAGCCCCAGGAGCTAGAGGAAGATTCTCTCTCGCCTTCTCCCTCTTCCCCTAACCCCTGTCCCTGCTCATATGCTCTCTCTCTTTCTCTCTCTCTCAGAGAGAGAGAAAGGCAAAAATATCAAAAAAATATCAAAATATCAGAAATAGGAGCTGGAGATATGACAATGGAAGGAGAAGTTGGAATACAAAGAAGGGGCCATGAGCCAAGAAAAGCAGGCAGCCTCTAGAAGGTGGGAAATCAAGGAAATGGATTTTTCCTTAGAGTGTCCAGAAGGAATGCAGCTTTGCCAACACTCTGAGTTAATCTGTAAGATCCAGTTTGGGTTTCTGACCTCCAGGATTGTAAGATGATAGTTTGTGTGGTTTAAGCTACTAAATTTGTTTGCAATTTATACAAATTTTAGGATTATTTGCTCCAGCTCTTTGAAAAATACCAATGGAATTTTGATGGGAATGGCATTAAAAGTATAGATTGCTCTAGGTAGTATAGACATTTTAACAATGTTTATTCTTCCGATCCAAGAACATGGGATGGTCTTCCATCTTTTTACGTCTTCTTCGATTTCTTTCATGAGTGTTCTGTAGTTCC
>PISX010018105.1:0-41522 GCA_004024625.1 Mellivora capensis | reverse complement strand
GGGGCGGTAAAGAGAAACCAAGTCACACGCGCGCCTGGCTCCGCACGCACGGGCTGCACAGTGCGGGTCCCTGTGTCTGCGTGTATGCACGCGTGCCCTGGAGCTCGGGGTCAAGGGGCAGATGCGCGGGACGGGGTGGGAGTGCCAAGAAGTGGGCTCAGAGGCTTGCTGTGGAAGCTCTGACCCCAGGATGCTGGTGTTCACCCATGTGAGATGCCTGTCCGGGGAGCCTGCCCTTGTGTGCCCACTGGCACACATCCCTGAGGCTCATGTGTGCTACCCGTGATGGCTCCCAGGACACGTGCGGGCAGGGGTACGGTGCCGTAGTCACACCCTGGGGTTGCAGGGGTGGTGCAGGACCAGCGGCTCCGCTCTTGGGTGCAGCACCTGGGAACAGGGCTGGGGGTGAGGCGGCAGGCGGCGGGACAGGACCAGGACCTGGAGGGTCGAGGCTCAGGTTCGACTCTGCACTCTGCCCCTCACCCCCTCACCTGTCCCCACCCCCAGGCCTTAGTGTCCTGTCTGGCATGGGGGGGAGGGGACTAGCCTCATCTCGAGCCCTCAGGAACACCGCGATGCTGAGCTGAGCGCCCCGCTCCTGAAACCCGTCCCTCTGGGGCAGGGTGGGGGTAGGAGGAGGAATCCGGGGCCAGCGTCTGGCATCTTGGCAGGAAGGGGCTGGGCTGGAGTGGGGCAGGGACAGGAGGGCAGGGATGGGGCCCAGGGAAGGTGGCCCTTTGCAGGAGTCCCTTCCCTCCCGCACGTTCTTATTCTGTGCCGGCTTGGCTTTGCCAGGGACCCAGACCCGCTTCAGCCAGGAGCCGGCTGACCAGACGGTGGTGGCAGGACAGCGGGCCGTGCTCCCCTGTGTGCTACTCAACTACTCCGGCATCGTGCAATGGACCAAGGACGGGCTGGCACTGGGCATGGGCCAGGGCCTCAAAGGTGAGTGGGTGGCCTGCCGGCCTGGCGCTCAGACATCCTGTCTTTGTACCCCTCCCCAGCATAGGCCTCTGGGCCCATGGCCCTTACCACTCTGAGCTCCAGCCTCCCCTCTCCCATCTCTGTGAGGCCAGCTTTGCCCTCCCCTCCTGAGCTCTGCCTCCCCTGCTCTCCCAACCCTGAAGCTCTGCGTTTCCTCCGGCTGCCGACTGGCTCAAGAAAGGCAACAAGAACCTGAGAGATGAGGGGAAATGAGAGACCTTTACGTAAGAGAGCTTGGGAGAGACAGACAGACACCCGGAGACATGCTCCAGGCAGAAGGAGGTGAGGCCAGAGGGGCAGGAGACACAGAGTGTCCTGTGGGAGCTGGGAGAGAGCGCAGGGACCCTTTGTCCCGCAGGTCCCTCCTGCCAGGCTGGCTTTGCTCCAGACTCCCTCCTGCCCCTGCCCAGGCCACGTCTGCTCTGAGGCCAAAAACCCACGGTAACCTCAGCCTGGGCGCCGATGTCCATGTTTGTGTGAGAAGCCTTTATCGGGTGCTGGGCAGCCTGTGCCGAGGCTGTGAGGCGATTCAGGGAAACAGAACGAACCAATGACCTCCTATATTCCAGAACAAGGAAGGGCACCTTGGGGAAGGCCTCCTGGCTGCGGCGGAGGAGGATGGCCCCTGGGTTCTGGGGCTGCCTCTACTCCTGGTGAGCTGGGCGACCTTAGGAAAGCCGCGGCACCTCTCTGGGTCTCGGTTCACCTCCGTGTAAAACAGCCGTAGAACTCAGGGGATCCGGCGCAGCATTCGTGAGTTCTGAGCCAAAGGAGAGACCGCCGGGAAGCGGCATCATGCCGGAAGCCCAGGAAGGGCTACACATTCTTATTGTTTTTGTTGTCTAGGGGTTGAGATTATTTGCTGTGGGGTCTGCATATTAGCACAGGTGGGGGAAGTCTGTCCGTGCAGAGGAGGGAGATGGGCTAGTGGATCTATCGAGGACAGAAAGAAAGAGAAACTGGGAGAGAGAGATCAATGGATATGGAGTGAGAAGGATCGATAAGCCCTGGACAGAAGGAGATAATGGGAGTGAGCCGGTGGGGAGCCCGGGAGAGAGGGGCAGGGGAGGGCATGCGAGCCTGTAGGGGAGGGCAAAGCCAGAGGGGGCCAGCGGCTCCGAGGCCTACCTGCCGCAGCAGCCGTGGCTTCTCCAGGGACTGTGTGGGTCAGGGGCTCCTTCAGGGGCAGGACCCTGCCTCGTCGGTCCCCAGCATGGCTGTGTGGGCGTGGCCTTGGCCTGCCTCGGCTCCCCGACCCCCCGGCCCCAGGGAGCCCTGTCTGTGCTGTGATGCCCTATATTTCCAGCGCCCACATGCCCTCCCCCTCTCCCTTTCTCTCAGCTTTTTTCCTGCTCCTTTCCTATTATTACGAGGGACGCCAGTCAGGAAACAGCTCCAGAAATTCTGCTCATCTGCCCCTTCTGTGTCCCCATCACTCCTGCTCCAGGGCCCCCAGCCTGTCTGTAGGAGGCTGTGACATGGGAATGTGACACCTGGGGCTCTGTGGACGGGGCCCCAGGCCAGGGCGGCGTGAGGAGTGCAGCCATGGGGAGAGAGGGGGGCCCCTGGCAGGCCGGGTTCCAGGCTGGGGCAGGGCTCACCTCCTTCGCCCTTTGTGTCCCTGCAGCCTGGCCACGGTACCGGGTGGTGGGCTCCGCGGACGCCGGGCAGTACGACCTGGAGATCATGGACGCCCAGCTGTCTGACGACGCCTCCTACGAGTGCCAGGCCACGGAGGCCGCCCTGCGCTCGCGGCGGGCCAAGCTCACCGTGCTCAGTAATGCTCTGCCCTCTCCCCGCCCTTTCCCTCCTATCCCCGTGACTCCTCACTTCTTCCTGGCCGCTTGTCTGTCCCCACTGCCCTCCCGCATCCTTCCCTAAACTTTGTGCAAAGCCAAGTCCAGCAGAAGAGGGTAAAGCGGGCTGTGGGCCCCCACTGGTGGGACCGAGGGCGTGTGAGGCCTGGCATCCTCTGTGCCCAGTGGGTTGGGCTCTATCTGTTGGACTTCCCCCGGGCAGAGTTGGGGTGGTGGAGATGCACCTGCTCCTGGCCCAGGCTTGTCGGTGAAGAGCTTCTCCCAGCAGCTGCCCCTGGGGCTCCCTCTCCTTCTCAGCCTACACTCCCCTTCACCACTCTTTTCCTCTCTGGCCACTGAGAGTCCCCTGGAGGCCCTTCTGGGAGCCGGGGAGCAGGACCAGAAGGAATGAGCTGGAGGGTTGAGCACTGGGATGGTGGGCTGGGTCCTGCTGGAGCGGAGCAGATGTCCCTCTGTGAGAACCCTCCCCCGGGCCATTTGCATAATGCAGGGACTGGCCCTTGCAGGAGGCAGGCTGGGACACACCCTCTGGCTCCCTCCAGCCTGGTCCTCTCCCTCTGCCTCTGTTGGGCTTCCTCTGCCCGGGACTTCCCTCTTCCCTTTTGTCCTCCATGCTATCCCGTTCCTTTCTGTTGCCTTCATTTACTCTGTTGGGCTCCCTGTTCTCCATCTCATTGCCTGAAATCTGCAACGTGGGAGAAGCCTCTGGAAGGGATGGGGGGAGAGAGGAACTGAGACCGCAAGCTTGGACACAGGAAGGTTTCACCTGGCGGGAGAGTGGGAGTGCGACGGGGACGGGAAGTCGTCCTTGTGTCTGGAAGGTCTGAACTGGCAGTGGGAGGTCAGGAGCCCTGGCCCGTGCTGGCCCGTGCTGGCACTGGGACCCTGAAGGGTCACGAGCCCTGGGTCTCCGTTTGCTCATCCATAAGGCAGCATGGTGACATCAGCCTTCTCTTAGCCGCTCTGCCGCTCCTGCCCAGGCACCTGTGGACCACTGGGGCTTGGGCAGTGAGGTGTCAGGCAACAAGGACTCTAGCCTGGACGGGGCGGTGTATGTGTGTGTGTGGCTCGCGCTTCCTCTCTAGTGAGCAAGGCACAAGCCTGAGATCAGGGAGAGAGTTGAGTGGCCGCCAGGGATGGGCATGGGGCACCACGACAGCACCTCCCATCCCTCCTGGGTGTGTGTGAGCCCGCACCAGCCCAGGCCATCAAAGGGAACCACGAGATTCTCGGCAATCTGTCTGTCTTCTTTTCCCTCCCTAACTGCCCTAACTGCCTCTGTTGTGGATCCTGGAGGTCCTGCTTCTCACCCCAGGGACTCCCATCCCAACAAGGAGCCCCTGGTCCTCCCTCCCCTCTCCTGCCCCAGACCCCCAGAGACAGAGCAGCAAGATGAGAAAAAGCCAGCTAAGCCCCTAGGTATGGCAGGAATGGGGCTTATAATGGCATCCAGTGGCTTGTTTTGTTCAAGAAAGGGTTCCTGGAAGAGGAATGTGAATGAGGACCCTAGATGGAAGAGTACCTTGTTAAAGAGCTTGCAAGCCACTGAGGGAGAGCCCACGGTGCGGGGGGATGCTGGGTGGCTCATTTGGAGGGCATGGTCTGTGTGCAGTGTGTGGAACTTCCCAGCCTATCTGGGGGGGTTAGGGGGTCTGGGGGGCAGGGGTAGTCCCCAAGAAGAAAAAGAGTGAGAGGTTCGTGCTCGCTCATCTCTCTCAGACCCCCTGCCGCCTGCAGCCGTGTGCAGGGTAAGAAGACCGGCTACGTCTCGCACGCTCCCTGCTCACCCGGTTCTGTGCACCGTTGCTCACGGTACCAGTCCTGGAGACTGAGCAGAGTGGAGAGTGGCCTGTGTCCAGTGCCCGGTAGACCCCCCCATCTGCAGCCACAGCCCTTGTCTGCCCGCCCCACTCCAGGCCGCCTTCTCCCTGCAGCAGGGCTGAGCAGCGGCCTCCCACTCCCCTGCAGACTCGGTGCCCACATGCAGGCCTACAGCCTCCCCTCTCCCACCCCCTGCCCCGTGGGGATGGGGGCAGGGCTCCAGGGTCGGTGGGCCTGGCCCCCACCAGCCGTGCCGCTTAACTCCCTCTCCTGCCTCAGAGCACATTTTGTAACCTCTCCGAGCATCAGGGACCTCGTCTGGCATTTGGGGTCCATGGTACTTACCACGAAAGGATTAATGAAGTGCGCTTTGCGGGGACTGTCAGATGCAGTCACACGCATGGAACGGGGCCCTTTGGTCAGCTTCCCGTGAGCGGCGAAACACTCGACCATGCCACAGCTCACCGGCTGCACGTCTGGCATCTCCAGTCGACTTCACAGCATCGCCACTGGGGAAGAGGAGTCTATGTTATTTTTAAAACTTTACAAACAAGGAAACTGAGGCCACAGACCCACATACAGATCTGCCATAAATTATGAAAATGTGTTTGTAAAGAAGCAGCCCCATGGACACGCGCCCGCTGACAGCAGAGCACACAATTCTCCTTTGCCCCAGAAACGGAGAGAAAGGTGGGTTAGCGACAGATGGATGGTCTTGCCCGAAGGACAGGAAAGGGCCAGCGTTCCAGGGAGGGGAGAGCCGATGGGAGGCAATGCCTTCCATCTGACCCAGACGTAGTGTCTCCCAGGATGGGCAGGCTCTCTGCCCATCCGGGACGCCCTTCCTGGGTGAGACCACAGGTGTGACCTCGGAGGGGCCCGTGCAGACCAGGAGACCCGGAGTGGGGGCTCTATATCCACTTCTCTCCTTCGCACTCCACTTCCACATGTGCACACGGGAACCGGGCAGAGACCTAAGCAAAGAGGAGGAGGGGGGACTCGGTTGATCTGTTGGCCCGGAGCCGGGGGCGCTGCTGGCTCTCATCCGAGCAGCAGAGCGAACACGGCACACGGGTTACCCGGGCCTGCACACCGCAGTCCACACCCAGCGCCCCTGCTGACCTTCACGAGGGCCCCCGGGTTAGGCAGTGCCTCGTCCCTGCTGAAGAGGAACTCTCCCCCGAGGGCCTCACCCAAGATCACACAACAGGTGACCAGCCGTGCCGGGGTTTAACATCGGGGCAGCCTGCTCAGAAACTCTGCTCCTCTGTGTGCGTGAGTTGGGCGGACCAGAGACGGGTGCAGGCGGTTCCTTTCTAGCAGAAACTGCAGCGCAAGACCGGCCTTTCCTACACCCCGGGGCAGCCCTGCCCGCCTTGAGGCTCTGTGGGCCTCCAGCATCTGCTCTCAAGCGTTTCGTCACCGAGCCCTCCCTGGGTCTTCCCAGCAGAAGGCAAACCAAGCCCTTTCCCACTGCTGGCCTGACGTCAACAGGGGCAGCAGAAGGACGGCCACCGAGGTCCCGAAGTCCCGCCTTTGCCACTTCAGTCCCCTTATTTACTCACTCAGCTGCGCTCCCCGTGGACCTGCTGTCAGCCAAGCTCCGCTAAACCTCGGGCTTTCAGAGAAAGAAGCAGCCCGGCCTGCAAGGAACGTGTCATCTCACCGTCTGAGCGTTTTGGAGCCTGTGGGGATAGGATAAGAAGAGGCCTATTTCTTGGCATCAGAGATCGGACCCATTCAATCCCTCAAGCGGTTAGCAGGAGCTGACGGTGGCCACCTCTAGGCCCTGGAGTTGGTAGAAAACCAGGGAGCAGGGGACAACAGCTTTGGTTGGGAAGGGGGCCCGAACAGTCATCCTAAGTGACCCCAATATGAGGTCGGTGAGGAGCTCAGAGCCCCTGCCTGGTGCCACCGCTGGGCTGGCTGTGGCGGGAGGGCCCGAGCAGCAGGCTGCGGAAGGGACAGCAGAGGTGAGGACTCGAGAAAGTGTGGGGCTGGCTGGGGGGACCCTGAGCCGCAGGCTGAGACGCTAGTGAGCACGCCCACGGCCCTTCATAGCCCTCCGAAGTGTCTGGGCAAGGAGGGGGCACCGTCTTAGCTGCGCTGGAGAAAATAACCTGCCAGTGGTGATGCACGTGTCTGCCGGGGGCACCAGAGGCAGGGAGTCCATTCGGGAGGTTGCTGTGATAGATCGGCTCACCGGGCTGCCCAGGGTGAGGCACCCCTGTGAGGCCCCGGGGGTGTGAGCTGCACCCCTCCTGGAGAGCCTAGCTCTTCCCCAGTTTGTGGATGAGTACCCCTCATTCTCCAGACGGGCTGGGAAAGAACCTGCTGGGGTTGGGGGGCTGCGCTGGTGGCAACAGGTGCAGGGATTGCAAGTTTAGACGGCAGCAGCCGTCCACGGAGCAGACGTGCAGCGGGAGGGACGCCAGCAGGGTCAGGGGTCAGGGGCTTAGTCGCACCCTGACTGATGGCTCTAATCACCCCGCAGTCCCCCCAGAGGACACCAGGATCGACGGCGGCCCTGTGATTCTGCTGCAAGCTGGTACCCCCCACAATCTCACATGCCGAGCCTTCAATGCCAAGCCGGCTGCCACCATCATCTGGTTCCGGGATGGGACACAGCAGGAGGGCGCTGTGGCCAGCACGGTGAGACCCTGCTCCTCCCCCAGACCCCTCAGCCCCATCCCAGGTGGGCCTGACCCAGATTTGGGGGGCACAGATGTGACGGGAGAGCTCCTATGTCATCTGGTAAAACCCTCACTGTGTAGCTGGGATCCAGCGGAAAGGAGGGGGTGCCTAAGTTCATGGTGCATTGGTGCATTCAGTGGCTAGCAGAGATGAAGAATAATGCTAATGCCAGCTACACTGATTAAGCACCTACTGTGTGCTGGGCACAGTGCATGGTAAGCTCCTAACGGACAGTCCCTCTGCATCCTCAAGGGAGTTTCATAAGGCTGGTGTTCTTTCCAACTCACCAAAGAGGGACACCGATGGTCAGAGAGGTTGATGCCTTGCCTGAGGTCACAGGGCTGGTGTGCAACAGAGCTGGGGTCTGTACGTGTACTCTGGCGGGGCCCACTGAAAGGGGTGTGGGTGGGGCATCTCCGACCGAACTCCCTCCCTTTTCTGGGCGGAGGGGCTGTACTGAGCAAACCCACCCCCCCAGCAGTAGGCTCCATGATGGCTGTACTGACATTCTCTCATCCAAGTGTTCCCCCAGCCCTGACAGATGGCAGCGGGTCCCCAGCCCCAGGGGATTAGATGTATTTCAGAATTTGGAGTTTTCCAAATTTTAGAAGGGTGCTGGTGTGCACAGACCATTTACTACATAAGACCCCCAGTGGGGTCTGGGCAACACCTCATAGTGAGATACGGGTTAAGTAAGAGACCGTGGAGAACCTTAGTTCACATTCTGCCAGCAAATGAGCCCCTCGGCCTTCTTCCTTCGGCCTCTGGTTGGCATGACTAAGTGAGTAGGCTGTGGCAAAGTCACCAGGTGACATTCTGGGTGTGGCTGGAATGAACATCCACATCTCCAGCATGAGGTGCTTCTGCCAGCTGTGGGCAAACATACAGGTGTGCCCAGCCCTTTGCTGGGTGCCGTGGGAGACCTGCTCACCTGTGTGCCTCGGACGGAGAGCAGCGCCAGGCAGAACCGGATTAGCTCTGCCCTTGACAGGCTGGGTGACCTTGGACAGCTCCCTGCTCTATGGCCTTGGTTTCCCCATTTGACCCAGGACACTCTGGCCTCAGTGGTGCTTAACGTTTTAGCACAAGACATCTGTAATTTTTCTCCTTCAGGGCTACATATTTTGAAATGTTTTGGCAACCAAACGAGCTGATTTGTTAACAGCCATTTGTCGTTCACGTCCCTTCTCCAATTTTCTAAAGACACAGATCCCGGGCGAGCAGCTGGGGGAGTGGGGAGCCTGCGCCCTGCACGGCGCCGGCCCTGCTCTGCCCAGCAGAGGCCTGCGTGTTGCGGCCGGAGAGCAGCAGTGTGGTTTGCTTTGCACAAAACAGCTCACAGGTTCTGGTGACCACGTTCGGGGGCCTCAGGTCAGCCCCCACTGAGCCGGTGAGACCGCCTGTGAGCCCTTCCCGCTCTCCAGGGGCTTGCAGTCTGGCAGGAGAACCCCAGCACCCAGCTCACGCACGGGCCCCCGGAGGCTGTGCCCAGAGCACGACAGACGGAGTGGGAGGGTCTTGAGGGGCGGGAGGGTCACAGAGATGGTGCAGAAGAGGAGGGACTTGTGCTGCACGGAGTCCCCGGAATGAGGCTCAGAACCATGGGGAATGGCAGGCCTTGCAGAGTGGGCTCCGGCAGAAACTGCACGACACTTAGCAGCCGTGGCCTGACACGGGTCCCTCAGTGGTGTGCTCGGCCCTCATGTGTCGTGTTCACTAGCGGGAACTGTGGGTCCTGGAGGGCAGATGGGAACGCACTGCATTTTCTGTCCACTTTTTCTGTACACTTAAAACTTCTCTAAAAAATAAAGTCTATTTATTTTAGAGTCTATTTATTTTAAGAGGCTGGGGCTGGGGAAGGGCTGGGGAGGGCTGCAGTGCCAGTGAAAGTCCTCACGCCCCTCCCGCGCAAGCCCGTCTCTGTGCGGGGCCGTCCTGATCGCAGTGTAGGGGGGTTGTAGCCTGACCCGGTCTCCCCCTTGTCCCACCCCAGGAACTGCTGAAGGACGGGAAGAGGGAGACCACCACCAGCCAGCTGCTCATTAACCCCACAGACCTGGACATCGGGCGAGTCTTCACCTGCCGCAGTGTGAACGAGGCCACCCCCACCGGCAAGGAGACTTCCATCGAGCTCGACGTGCACCGTGAGCAGGGGTCCCGCCGCGGCGCTGCGGGGGAAGACTAGGCTAAGGGAGGGAGTATGGGGCGACCTCGGAGAAGCCCCGAATGCCAACCCTACAGGGGCCGGGGGCTGGGGGAGGCATGGGCTGTGAGTCAGGCAGCTCCTGGGTCCGACCCAGCGTGAGACTTGGGCTGTGACTTCACCTCTCTGAGCCTCAGCTCCCAATTCTGTGTACGTGAAGAAGATAAAACACAGGCCTACAGTGTCTTTTCTGAAATTCCAAACTAAATCCGATTTGCTGGCAGAATGTGAACTAAGGTTCTCCACGGTCTCTTACTTAACCCGTATCTCACTATGAGGTGTTGCCCAGACCCCACTGGGGGTCTTATGTAGTAAATGGTCTGTGCACACCAGCACCTTTCTAAAATTTGGAAAACTCCAAATTCTGAAATACATCTAATCCCCTGGGGCTGGGGACCCGCTGCCATCTGTCAGGGCTGGGGGAACACTTGGATGAGAGAATGTCAGTACAGCCATCGTGGAGCCTACTGCTGGGGGGGTGGGTTTGCTCAGTACAGCCCCTCCGCCCAGAAAAGGGAGGGAGTTGGGTCGGAGATGCCCCACCCGCACCCCTTTCAGTGGGCCCCGCCAGGCTGCCCTGACTCCTCGTGGCCACTGTGCACTTACATCCCCTAATTGTCCCTTAGGCATCAGCCTGGGTCCCAGCCCCCTAGCCTGCCCCATAGCTGGTCCCCATAGCCGGGCCCCCTGGAGGCTCCCTGGGGTAAAGGTGAGGAAGATACCTTCTTACCAGCCCTGGTTCTCTGTTCACTCCAATTCCCAGATCTCTGCACAGGCAGAGGGCTGGGTGTGTGGGTTAGGAAGAGAAAGACACTTGAGGGACAGAAAAGACCCTTCCTGTCCCCTGCCCTGCAGACCCTCCCACGGTGACCCTGTCTATTGAGCCACAGACGGTACAGGAGGGGGAGCGCGTCGTCTTCACCTGCCAGGCCACAGCCAACCCAGAGATTCTGGGCTACAGGTGCAAGGGGTGGGGGCTGGGGCACCCTGGCCTGGAGTAGGGGGGTGCCGGGTGCAAGGGGTGGGGGCTGAGGGCACCCTGGGTCTGGAGCAGGGGCTGCCGGGTGCAAGGGTGGGGGCTGGGGACAGCCTGGGCCTGGAGTGGGGGCTGCTGGGGACATCATGCCACTGGATGTAGGTGAGAGGAGTCCAGGGCCTGACCCCCGCCCTGCGCTGCCTTCACCCCAGGTGGGCCAAGGGCGGCTTCTTGATTGAAGATGCCCACGAGAGTCGCTATGAGACGAATGTCGACTATTCCTTCTTCACGGAGCCTGTGTCCTGTGAGGTTCACAACAAAGTGGGGAGCACCAACGTCAGCACCTTAGTGAACGTCCACTGTGAGTGCTGCCAGGGCAGGGACCCTGGAAGGGTCTGGGGTAGGGGTGGGGGCTCCGTGAAGCTCAGGGGACAGGCGACAGGCCGGGGAAGTGGCAGGGCAGCGGAAGGAAGAGAAGGTCGGCTGGAGCCGAGCCCCGATGAGACCGAGGTCCTAGCCAGTGCTCTTTTCCACGCAGTTGCCCCCCGGATCGTAGTTGACCCCAAACCCACGACCACAGACATTGGCTCTGATGTGACCCTCACCTGTGTCTGGGTGGGGAACCCCCCCCTCACCCTCACCTGGACCAAAAAGGACTCAAACATGGTAAGACGCTTGCTGCCCATCTCGAGCGCTGGGAGGAAGGAGCTGGTCCCAGGCGGGAGAGCGGGGGCGGGGCAGGTGCATCATTACTTTTCCAGTCGGAGCCACAGTGTGTCTAGGGTCTTGGGATTTGAAGGAGGAGGCCAGTGCTTGGGATCAAAACCCCCTTCTTGCCGTGGAACAGCGGGCCGACTCAGTGGTCGTGGGAGGGACACGGGGACCTAGGTGTGTGGGGGGGGAGGGGTTTCTGCAGCTCTATATACCCCTGCATTAGATAGTTTGGGCTGGAATTGCAGGAAGAGGGAATTCAGGGTGAGACTCCCTGCCTTGCTTGGGAGGGGAAGTTCTAGAACAGACCCTCCGAGAGGCGGCGTTCTCTGAAGTCACCGCAGCTCCGGCTGCCCTCGCTGGCCTCTGCCCTTCGTAGCTCACTCTAGTGGAGACAGCGGGCCTCAGTGAGGCCCTTTTTAGAGTCGGGGACGCACCCTTTGCCCTTCCGGGAATTCACCTGTGGCCCTTCCTGCTTTCTTCCCAATGCCTCCGATGCGGGGCCCCACTTGGACCCAGGGGCCCAGGCCTCCTGGCTCCCCACCCGAGGCTGCTCTCTCTGCCCAGGTCCTGAGTAACAGCAACCAGCTACTGCTGAAGTCAGTGACCCAGGCCGATGCGGGCACGTACACCTGCCGGGCCATCGTGCCTCGGATCGGCGTGGCCGAGAGGGAGGTGCCCCTTTACGTGAACGGTGAGCGGCCTGCGGGGCTGCGCCTGGGCGGGCAGGTGCTGCCACGTCCCGCCGGCCCTGACTGCGTCCTCCTGCTCGCAGGGCCCCCCATTATCTCCAGCGAAGCGGTGCAGTATGCTGTCAGGGGTGACGGGGGCAAGGTGGAGTGTTTCATCGGGAGCACGCCACCCCCGGACCGCATTGTGAGTGCTGCCTGCGTCCTGGCCAGGGCCCCGGGGGCTGCGTCCCTCTACCCCCATCCCTGCTCACAGGCCGCCCCCTCCTCTCTCACCTGTCACATGGCCCTGAGCCAATTACTTAGTGTTTCAAGCCTCCGTTTCGTCATCCACAAAATGGGGTCAGTGTCCCTGCCTGGTCGGGTGGCTGTGGGGCGTTCATCATGACAGGTGCGAGAGGCCGGGGCTGCTCTCTCCGCCTCATCTCCTTCCCTCTCCCAGCCTCCCTCCACCCCTCCCTGGCCTCCACCCTGCCCCTGGGCTCCCTGGCCCTCTGCCCCCTTCTGTCTTCCTCCTCCAACCTGCTCCCCCTTCCCCCTCCTTTCTCCTCTTCCCCACGCCATGCGCCATTAATTCCTCCCATGACCATTAACCGTCAAACCCCTCATCACATTTAATGACCATTTGGCTAACTCCAGGGCTGCCCAGGGACACTTCATTACCACGGCCGCCTGGCCCGCGGGCGGCTTGGCTCCCAGGGGGCTGTCCGTGCAGAGCTGGGAGGCTCGATCCCTGGAAAGGAGCCAGTGCTCAGCCACTCCCCTCCCTCGGGCTCCACTCAGGGAGGGGACATGAAGGGGGTGTCCCGACTGGGAGGCCAGGGATGGAGAAGGATGAGGAGACCCCTTTTCTGTGAGAGGTCCTCCCTGTTTTAAGAGTCTGGGATGAGCCCACCCCCAGGTGGGCTCACGTGGGGCTGCCTGCGGGGAGGCTGAAGTCTGAGTCATAGTCAGACTCTCGGACCACCAGAGCTGGACAAACCTTGGGCATCCAACTCCAGCCTGGTCCTCTGCTTGCACAGCGGGGACCTGCAGGCCCAGAGAAGGGGAGGGAGGCCACACAGGGGCTCGAGGGACAGCCAGGCTCAGGGCCCAGTGTTGACGCCCCATCCGGGGCACCAGCGGCTACCAAACGCTGGCTCACCAGCCCAGCCACATCTAGTCGCTGGAATTCTTATAAAAATAGAGAATCTTGGAGTCTCCCCTGGAGATGCACATTTAAGACTTAAGCTCAAAGAATCTGCGTTTTAAAGAATGTCCCTCAGCATATCGGCACGTTCCTGGCACTCATCTCCATCATGCTGGGAGCCACGGTTTCCCTTAGACTGGAGATCCCGTGCCAAGGTTTGAGGCAAGAAGGTGACTTGCCTGCTCTCTCCACCCCAGGCCTGGGCATGGAAGGAGAACTTCCTGGAGGTGGGGACCCTGGAGCGCTACACGGTAGAGAGGACCAACTCGGGCAGCGGCGTGCTGTCCACGCTCACTATCAACAACGTCATGGAAGCAGACTTTCAGACACACTACAACTGCACGGCCTGGAACAGCTTCGGGCCCGGCACGGCCATCATCCAGCTGGAGGAGCGAGGTGACTGTGGCTAGGGTCCGGGGCCGCTGGGGGTTCTGCTCCCTCCTCTCTCCCCGACAGTCCTCAAGGGGAGATAACTCTCTAAGGGGCCTGCCCTCCAGAGCCTGTGCTTGTGCTCAGCCGGGGAAACCCACCCCCTTTTCCCAAAGTGCACTAGCCGCCCCCTGTGCCTGCCCCACACTCGGGGCTGCAGGGACAGCTGTGCACAAGACGCCGTCCCAGCCCTTGAGGGGCTGTTGGGTCAGTGGAGGAGCACACAGAGTGGAAGCGAAGGACTTCAGATGGGGAAAAATCAGATACTTTGTGGACAGGTGACCTCCCTGGGTTGGCATGAGGTCGCAGAGAGGAGGCACAGGGCGGGCACCCCGCAGCTAGTGGTTCCTGCCTCTTCGAGAATCCTTCGTCTGCTAGGAGGCACACGCTTCCTCCCTTAAGACAGTGCATGTGGAAGGAGGCGTTGCTTTTGACTTTGTTGGACTCTCTGAGGAGGGAGAGAAAAGTGGGGGCTCCCGTCCAGTGTGTCTTAGCTGAGAGCGCCAGCAAGGGGGTGGTGGGGAAGAATGAAGTGGAGGGAGTACGGTGGGCCCCAGCGAGAAGGGTAAGGATGTCCCACGGATCTGATCCATCCAGGACTGCCAGGAAGGGAGAGTTCACTGGAGGAGGTTCCCTGGGTCCTGCTTAGCTCCGGGGAGCAGGGGAGCCAAGGAGAACTGTGCGAGCCCTGGGAGGGCAGGTGCCGGTGCCACCCTGGCCAGGGTGAGGAGGCAGGGAGGTGGAGAGATGGGGGCGGGGGGGACACCAGTGGCGGGTCTGAGTTTGTGGAGACAGCTGAGCTCAGAGCGTCCCAGCCCAGGAAGCCAAGGCCAAGCCTCGCAGGCCGATGAGCTGCAGAGGGGTGGACGGACACCTAGGGCCAGGGTCACTCTGTGTCACAGTTGTGGGGAGGGGACATGGCCATGCTCCCAACTTGGATTAAGCTGAAGCTCAGGCCTAACCCCAGACCCAATGCAGGCGTTCCTCTCCAACTCCCCCTGACTTGAGGCAAACGCCATTCCCATCCATGGATGCCGGCAGGCCTCTGGTGCCTGGCTTTCAGGTCCCCGTGAGCCACCGGCCTCACCCCAGCCTTTCCTTCTCTCTGAAGAGGTGCTGCCTGTGGGCATCATCGCCGGGGCCACCATCGGCGCGGGCATTCTGCTCACCTTCTTCTTCATCGCTTTGGTGTTCTTCCTCTACCGACGCCGCAAAGGCAGTGAGTCCGGGCCTCCCACCCGCACGCAGCTCCCACTCTCCCCTGCCCTGCCCAAGCAGACAAGCCCCGCAGTGCCCCCAGCCCCCAGGGCTGGCCTGCAGAGGCTAGCAGAGTGCATCCAGGCTGCCCTTCTCTGTGCAGGTCGCAAGGACGTGACCCTTAGGAAGCTGGACATCAAGGTGGAAACGGTGAACCGTGAGCCACTCACGATGCATTCAGACCGGGAGGATGACACCGCCAGCGTGTCCACTGCGACTCGGGTCATGAAGGCCATCTACTCGGTGAGGGCCCCTCCTCCTGGCCCGCCCCCAGCTCTACTAACCATCTTCTGTCTTCCCTCTGATGATGGGCTCTGATCCCGCCACACCCACACCCACACCCACGCTCCCATGTGCTCACACATGCACACACAGGCGCACACATGCTTGTGCACATACGCACACACGTGCACGCACACGTCCTCCCCAGGCTAATTTCCGTGCCACAAAGGACAGGCAAGTAGGACCTTCTGTAGGCTGGGGCTTGGCCCCGGTCCTTCCCACACAGAGTCAGGCTTGGAAACCCCTAGAAGTTTTCTGATCCAACTGCCGCATAGCTCAGAGGAGGAGGAGACAGTCCCAGGGAGGGGCCGTGACACACCCCAGGTCACATTGTGCGTCAGCCACAAAACCGCTGCCAGGTCGCATCTCCGACCTCTTCCCATGCCCCGCGCCCCAGAGCCTCTCCCGGGCTGGGCTCACACTCAGAACCCGAGTGTGCCCCGGGGCCCCAGACCCCTCGAGTGGCCCCTGGGCTTGGGGCAGGGCCGGCACGGGATGAGAACGGCCAGGCCCTGACGCCCACCCTGCGGCTCCGCAGTCTTTCAAGGACGACGTGGACCTGAAGCAGGACCTGCGCTGCGAGGCCATGGACACGCGGGAGGAGTACGAGATGAAGGTGCGCGCGGGGTGGGCGCGGGCGGGCTGGGGAGGAGGGGCGCGGGCTCCCCGCGGGCCCCGGCGGGTGCACCCGGCCGCACCCCCACCGCGCCCCTCGCCCCTCGTCCCCAGGACCCCACCAACGGCTACTACAACGTGCGCGCCCACGAGGACCGGCCGGCGTCGCGGGCCGTGCTCTACGCGGACTACCGCGCCCCCGGGCCCGCGCGCTTCGACGGGCGCCCGGCCTCCCGCCTCTCGCACTCGAGCGGCTACGCGCAGCTCAGCTCCTACGGCCGCGCGCCCGCGTCCGACTTCGGCCCCGAGCCCGCCGCCCCCGGGCCCGCCGCGCCGGCCGGCGCCGACTCGGCCAGCACGCTGTCCTACGAGAACTACGACAAGTTCACCCCGCACCCCTTCCCCGCGGCGGGCTACCCCGCCTACCGGCTGGGCTACCCGCAGGCGCCGCCGTCGGGCCTGGAGCGGACCCCGTTCGAGGCGTACGACCCGATCGGCAAGTACGCCACGGCCACCCGCTTCTCCTACACCTCGCAGCACTCGGACTACGGGCAGCGGTTCCAGCAGCGCATGCAGACTCACGTGTAGGCCCGGGGCCGGCCGGGCGCCTCTGCGGGGCAGAGGACGAGGCTGTCACAGCCGTTCCCTGATATTCAGGGGCGTTGCGCGTCGCTCCCGGCCCGGCCCAGCCTTCGTCCTCCGCCGCCGGCGCGGCAGGTGGGGAGCAGGTCTCCCGGAAACACCCCGTCCCGAGGATGGTGCTCTGTGCATGCCCCAGCCTCCTGGGCCTGCCCTTCCCTCTTCTTCGGGAGGACGTGTCTCTTCTGACCTGGGCTCTCTCCTGGCCCCCGCGCGCGGACAGGGAAGCGAAGGTTGTGGAGAGCGGAGGGGACACTTTTTAGCATTCCCATTCTGCCCCACCCCTCTGGTCTCCCCAAAGCGGACAGGGGTGTGTGACGATGAGCAGGCGTTGGCCTAGGGGGGCACGCAGTGGGGGGGGGGGGGGGGGGGGGGGGGGGGGCTCAGGCGCAGATGTGCGGAGACGCGTTAGCCCTGGGGCCCCTCCATCCTCTGCATTCCTACCCCGGCAGCATCTCTCCTTCCGGGACTGCAGAAGGGACCTCGGATGGATTTTAGCTGTCCACCGAACAGCCCTGGCACTGAGTTCAGATCCAGCCCTCATTCAGCTGGGACCAGAGGGCCAGCTGTCCTGGCTGCTCATTGTGGACACCTGTGGGCAGAGGACCCAGATTCTCTGTCCTCTGTGCAGGGCCAGCCGGTTAGATCAGGGTCCCCATGGAGAAAAGAAGGTGGGGGAACCATGCCCTGACACACCAGCAGGAAGGCTGTGCGCTACAAAGTAGTTTCCAGCACCCGGTCTAGAGGAGCCCCTTCCTTCCCCAGCCTGTCCCGCATCCCGGCTTTAACTCTTGAGCCTGTCTGGGGAGTGGTGGTGAGAGGGTGGGATGCTTCAGGCTATTTTTCAAAGACAACAAAAAACAATGAAAACCTCACTTGGGGAGGGAAAAAAAAAGCTGTAGGGAATCCCCCACCCAAAGTCCCGATGGGAAGGAAAGGGGACACCTACCCGTTCACCGGATTTCCTAGCACCGTCCATTACTCCGAATTTCCAAGCACTTTGAATCCATTTTTAGACATTCAGGTGGTAAGACCTGTCCCCGAGGAGCTGTGACAGGCTTGGGGAGGGGCCGCGCTCTCAGACGGCTTGTCCTGCCTCCCAGCTGGCCGGGGAGGGCCCCTTCCGGGGACGTGGGAGATAGTCTGAGCAGACAGGTTTTGGGTTGTTAAGTGTCTTTTTTTTCTTGGACCAATCAGATCCCTTCCACTTTCAGTGCCTTGAGTGTCCAGCTTTGGTTGACCGGCTCTGTGTGGGGGGCCCTGGGGGCCTGGTATCGCAAGCCCCAGACTCGCCGCTAGGTGTTGCAGTTTTGGGGACAGCGGGTGAGGGGCCTGGAGAGGAAGGAAGGTGGCACGGGAGGACACTGCAGGCCCTCATGCCCATGCTGTCCCCACACACACATTCCACATGGCCATTCTCAGCCGCCACCTCTGACCAAAGAGAACTGTGCCCCCGCCCCGGACCCCCTTCTCCGGGCAGGCGGGGTCTCTGGGGCGATCCCCGGAACGCGCTTTGCCCTCTCTCCTGGTCACCACTCATTAGTCATGTTTGCTTTAATGAGTTACATGCTCATCAGCCACGGGCCATCACCACCCCTGCGGATGGCTCTGTGGGGTGACATTCCTCCCTATCTTTGCTGGTGAGGTCCAGCTAATGCCCAGGAAGCAGGCAGCTCCGTTGCAGCCAAGCAGGCTGCCTCTACATCTCCTTCCGCGGCAACAGGGGCAAATCCTGGGTGTCTCTTGGAGGTGGGAGGGCATCATCCAGGTTCCAGCTGCATTCTACCCCTACCCCTGGGAGCTGACCCCTCTGTACCGAGTCCTTTATGTGAGCCCCGGGAGAAGGTCTGGTAAGGATGCAGGTTCCCATGCAGATGAATTCATGCATATTTTGATTCTCTTCGCAGAAACAGAAGCCATGGGTAATCAAACAGTTAAAGTCTAAAGATGGCGATGGTTTTTTAAACAAGAATATTCCAAAAAATATTCATTTGTATTTGGGGTTTGGCCACATTTTGCTTCCTTTTGTGTTGTTTTGTTTTGTTTTAGTGCGGGGCCCATTGTGTTGAGATAGTGAAGAGGAGGGCCGAGGTCCCTAGCCAACCCAGCCGACGCTACAGGGACCGCTAGTTTTCAGAAGCCTGGGAACAGAGCTACTTTTCTGCTCTCTGCTCTTGGACACCGTAACCAGCCGCTCCTGGGTATGGAGCGTGCACAGGGCAAGGCACAGAGAGACACCAGCGCCCCAGGCCCTCTCTGCCCTCTGCAGTTTGCGCACTGCTCGTCTGACCACACCCAGAACTGGGGCCTGCCTGTCGGCCAGATGGGGTTGCTTTTCCGGGGAGTGGAAGGCGCCCTTGGACGTAGGAGAGCTTTGCTGGTGGAGGCTGGGCCCCTCCAGCACGGTGCCCGAGCGCGTGCTGTGGTCATCTTCGTGACCCCTAGCACCTTTGATACAGTCATCTTAGTGGGAAGAGGGAGGCACGAGGGGGTCAGGAGATCTGGGGCCCCATCCCGAAGCTGCCATTGGCTGAGTGACCTTGGCCTGACCTCTTCCTGTTGGCCACCCCCGATTTTCTGGCCTTAAAACGGGGGGAGGGTTGCACAGCCCTAGAATTATTCTGCTCTTGCTGTATTCATGCGGTGAGGCAGGGGCCCGGCCACCCCTGGGAGGAGCTGGGAGCGGTAGGTGAGCAGGGAAGAGATGGAGTGGTGGAAGGTTCTCCTCTCTTGAGAAAAGCTTTCCTTGTGGGCCTCTTGTCGCAAGTGTTGTAAGTGGGTTTCCTGCAGGGTCTGCTGGATGCGGAACGGCGACGGAGCACACCCTCGGCCTCCGTGAGATTGCTGTGGGCTTCTCCTCTGACCACTGGGAGTAGTCGCTCTCGATCAGAGCCCTCCCGGAATTCTGCGGGTTTGGCAAAGGCGTCTGTGGCCCGGGCGGGGTGTGGAGAGTCCTCCAGGGTGCCCTGGTTCTGGGCAGCTTCGAGCGGGGGCAGGGGGGAGTCGGGGCAGCCACCTTCCAACCCGTCCTCTCGAAGAGGAGGCGAACCTGCCGGCCAGGGTGTCTCGAGCCAGGCAGTGAGGCGTGAGCAAGGCTGACCCTTCTGTGAGGCAGCTGGTAGAGGGAAGAGGGGAGAGCAGTTTGACATTGACTCTGGTGATTGTGGGTGAGCTCATGGGGGCCACAGACTGAGTCCTGAATCCTGGATCCCTCGAAGCCCAGCCCCAGAGTCCTTGTGGGGTCAGGAAGGGGGGCCACCAGGGATAGCAGTGCTCCCCAGAACGCCATGCCGGGGGTGGACAAGGTCAGCTTGACCCCCAATCTGCAAGCCCATCGCTCTGAGGGAGCGCCCTGCCCCGGAGCCCCTTTTCCTCCCACGCTCTGTGGGGCACCACAGGCCCTGGGCTCCTTAGAATGGAACCGGATGGTCCCTCAGCCCACCTGACCCGTGCGGGCAGCAGTGTTGGGCCATTCAGGTCGGAAGAAAAGCACATCAAAGTCAAGACCCCACTTGAACTGAAACTTGGCTGCGTGGACACTTCCGTCCACATGGCTACTCTCCTGGGCCATCACGACCTCGGAAACCCAGGCTTCCCTACCACTCCAGTGCTGGGCATCCCTGGCGGGTCCCCGCCCTGTGCCTCATGTTAGGGAGTCACCCGGAAGGCGTTCGTGAAGCCCCTGACTCTGGCGGGACCAGTGAAGAGGTGGTCACCAGACACTCCACAGACAGAGGGATATTTGGAAAGGATCTGTTTTTGTGAAGAGGCTACGAAACTAGCATTTAAATACTCCCCTCCTTTGTCCCTGCCTTCCCAGCCCCCAGTATCTGCCTCTCCCAGAAGCCAGCCTCCATCCGCCTGGCCTCCTCCTGCCTCCGGGCGGCCGGGAGGGCTGGGCGCGGCCTGGGAGAGTTCAGAACGGAGGGGGCTGGGGGAGGTTCCCGTTTCCTTGCGTCACTGTGAGGGAGCTCCAGGCCCCCTCCCTGGAGAAGGCTGCACAGAAGTCACGGGCCATGTGGGCAGCTCTGGTACGAGCCTGCCCTTACAAATAATAACAGGAATAATAATAATAATAATAATAATAATAATAATAATCGTAGAACCCTCCCACTCCCGCCGGCCTCCTGCCCCGCCCCTGGCTGTTCTCGGGCCACGACCACAGGCCTTTTCGAGGGTCGGCGGGCCACGGGGACTTCTACCTGTTTCTGGAGACCAGATGCTGTCCCGGGAACACCCCCAGCTCCCAGCCCGGCGGTCACGCTCTCTGCCCCGACCACCCTTGGGGTCACAGCCTCCACTCTGGGCTGTGGTTGAGTTTTCTGCTCCCAAACCCCAATAATGAATGGATCCATGATGACAATTAAGAGAAAAAAATATTATTTTTGTTAGAACAGACCATCGTAGGTTTTTAGCAATGTGTGTCTGTGTGTCCTCACGCCTTTTCCTATTCTGCCTGTTTTCATTTTCCTTTTTTTTAAATATTATGTACTATATTTTTAGTCTCAAACACACTATATATTATATATATTTAATTTTTTTATATATATAAATATAAATGTTTTAAAAAGTACCATGTTTTGTGTTATTGAAGGCATGAGTAGTTCTCCTTACTTAAAAAATTGCCTGATTTGGGGTGAAATGGTCACATTTGGGGAAGAAAATTGGACTTTTGGGTGGAGATTGCAGAGAGGATCTATGTGGTCCCTCAGGCGGTTACTTATATCTGTGGCTTTCCTGGGCCCTGAGGCCAGGGAAGCTGGCACCTGGGCGAGGGCAGACAAATAGCGGGAGGTCCCGCCACGGGAACACGCACCCGAAACTCTGGGGCCAAAACCGATGATGGGGCAGGTCAGGGGGCGACTGAACCCGGGGTCCAGATCCCGAAGGAACTGGGAGAGCATAGGAGCCAGATGGGCTCCATTTATTAAGAGGTAGAGGTTTGGGTCAACAGCAGATTTCCAAGCCCGTGGCCTTCTGGCTCCGAGGGAAGAGATGTGAGCCGGTGCCGTGGAGGCCCACACGGGCCATCCCGCCGAGAAACTGGGAGTCCTGGAGTGTAGTGGCCTCTGAAAGGATTTCTCTTTGGTCATGTCCCAGGAGCATATGAGGATCACCGGGGGTGGGGGGTGGAGGAAATGGCTGTTTCCAGATCCTGTTTTTTGAAAGCTATAAATCGTCAGAGAGATACAAGGTTTTCTTGTTTGCATCACCTATGTGACCGCCAAGCAAACGGAAGCTGGTCCACGGGAGCCGTTCTGTGTGCAAGGGACACAGGACACAGCCAGAGTCAGAGGTAGGAATGGGGGAGCTGAAACTACTTGAGAGGTAATGCTACCCGCTTCCGAGAAGGTGGGAGGTCCCAGTCAGAGGCCCCACCGCGGGAGAGGCTAGTGCCCTGGGAGCCGCAGGGAAGCGCCACGTCCAGGACCGGAGCCCGTCCGTGGCTGGAGGCGAGTCCCTCCTGGGCGGGAATGGGAGACCCAGGTTCGGGTGGGGCTAGGGGCTGGAGCCAGGTAAGCTGAACTGTGGCGGGTGAAACCTGGCATGATGGGTGGGGGCAGAAGCAAAGGGAACAGAGTAAGCAGAAAAACAGAGAAGCAGCAAGTGTTTAAACGCGGAGACGCAGGCGAGTCCGTTGGGCCGAGCAGTGTGCGGTGGCCGCTTGCTGTGGGGTGGGTCCGCACACCCGCTCCCTCTGTGCATCCTCGGAGCCCAGCACAGGGCCAGCAGGCTCCTCGGGACAAGCCTGTGAGCTGTAGAGGGCACCACTCTGCTCCTGACACAAGAAAGGCCACAGGAGCTTGTCTCACATGTGAGGTCTCTGCCTGCGACGGGGGACCCCAGCCACTCCCTTAAGTCACCCCCAGCTTGAGGTCAAGTGGTAATCGCCAAGCTCTGCCGAGTTTGGAAAGCTGCTCCCTCCTTGTGAAGTCCTCTGCCTTGGCGAGCTCTGGCCCGAGGCACACACA
This sequence comes from Mellivora capensis, assembly GCA_004024625.1. Classification (NCBI taxonomy): domain Eukaryota; kingdom Metazoa; phylum Chordata; class Mammalia; order Carnivora; family Mustelidae; genus Mellivora; species Mellivora capensis. The sequence goes on along the minus strand of PISX010018105.1, from coordinate 19,244 downwards.
GCCTCCTGTCTGCCCTTCCTCACCCAAGTGTCAAGTTCAGGGTCCCCACTGATCTACGACAAGACATCTTCCCAGAGGATGGGCTCATTCAGCTCTCCCCGTGACTCCCCCAGTGTTCTTGCCGTTCGATGGAGTGCTGTCCTGGGGCCGTGCCCTGCTCCCCCCACCCCTGAGCTGAGGCCCCAGGTCTCCTTGTCTGCCTGGAATGCACCAGCCTGTCCTTGAGCCTCCTCGCTTCCAGATGGTACTCATCTTGGGGGCCCAGCCCAAAGGCCCTCTCCTCCTGGAAGCCCTGCCTGACTCAGTACTGATTCCCCTTCGCTCCCTCTGCGGGGTCCTGGGGCAGGTGGGCTGTAGGGGGCTGACTCATTCGGGGCTGTGTGGGACACGTTAGCACCGTCCTCTTAAAGTAAAGCTGCTTGAACATAGGGACCATGTACGCTCTATTTCAGTACCCTCAGCGGCCGACAGAGGGCCTGGCATCCCGTGGCTCTGTGTGGGCTGGAGGGACGTGGTTGGGGAGCAGGAGGGGAAAGCCAGCAGCCCCGTGCACGCAGGCACAGAGTGGGGACCGCACCTCGAGGACACGGTGTCTTATGAGGCAGGACAGCATGGGGACTCCACGCAGGGGCTCTCATGTGAGTTTGCCCAAGGCTGGACGTTACCAAAACCCACGGACATTGAGTCTCTCCGAGCCCCCCGGCTGCTGGGTGAGGCCAGCCCGACTCGTTCGGGCCAGTGCGCTACAAACAGAAGTGACATGTCGCTTCCAGACCAAAGCACCTAACTGCTAGTGTGAGACCCTCCAGCTCTCCCTCTGCCTGTCTGGCAACAAGAGCTCATTTATTCCAGATGGTGTGGCTTCGTGATGCTGGGTCCCTCTCCGCCTGGGTCCCTGGGTGACGCCACGAGGCCATGATGAACGTGGAGTTTGCGGGGGAAATGTATCTTTGTTGTGTTAAGATCAGGAAAGTGTGGAGCTGCTTGTTAGTGAGACACGACATGGCCCACCTTTTCTGCTTCCTCGTGCCTGACCTCAGGTCCCTACATCCCACTCTTCTGCTCTGTGAAACGAACCCTCAACGACTCCCATCCACCACAGAGTGCCTAGCAGCGTTCCTAGCACGTGACTATTCAGCAAACGGTAGCTTTTGTTAGCCTGGAGCAAGGGCAGCAGTGGGCATCTGCCCCAGTGCTGTGAGCGGTCACCATTCTACCCCCAGCAGTGCCGCCTCCGTCCCCTTGCAGGTCAGCGTACTTTCTTTGCAAAATGTTGTGAGCAGTCCGTGGGATGAGATACACAACACCCTCTGCATACTGCTGACCTATTCACCTCGACTACCTTGGTCTCTACACAGCGGGGTCCCACCCCCCCTGCTCAGGAACATCCGGCCACACACCTTGCCGCCACCAACGTCCCCCAGCCCCCACCCGCGTGTGGGATACTGACACCTCTCGCAGTGTTCCGATGGCAGGGGATGTGCCTGGTGGAGCCTGGCTGGCCCCCAGGGTTCTGAAACCAAAAGACCAGCTCTTTGCAAAGCCGGAACCTGGGGGAGGAGAAAGATCACTTCCTCACTTTTCCATTTCCTTACTCACTGTAATTAGTTGCACAGAGGCAGCCTCCCGGGGAGAGCAGAGCCATCAGCTCCTAGAATTGAACGGGCAGCTTTGTCTTTTTGTTCCTCTCCACATAATACTGCTCTCCTGGTGGTCGCTATGTAAACACATCCTGCATTCATTTGCAAACTGAGGAATATTTCATATTTGGAGGCTCAGATAAATGCTCCAGCTTCCCGAAAGAGACACTGGTCGGGACTTCTTTTCAGGCAGCATCGTGCCCACACTCCTGGTCCGGTACCCCAGCCGCACGGCTCTGGGAGATGACCAACACTTTGCCCTTCTCAGAGCCTTCTCTGAAGTACATGCCCCATGGGGTCACACACTCAGGAGTCGGGGGTACCTCTGGGGCACCTGGTCCCACTAGGGACCTGAAGCAGGAGCCCCTACTTGGTCTCAGAGAAAGGCTCTGCATCAAGACCGTCGAGCCTAGAAAATGTGTTGGGTTTTTACAGAGTCTGGGCTTGGGGATCTGAACGCTGAGACTTCCCTCTGGCTTCTCCAGACACCGGCTCTGAGCCTTTGGGAAAAATCATTCGACCCTTCCAGGCCTCGGTTTGCTCATTGGTTAAGAAGTCATTCCGTCATTCATGCCGAAAATATTTATTGAACATTTACCACGTGTCTGGTATTACTCTAGACCCTGGGGGTGCCGTGGGGCAACAGAGTGCCTGCCCTCACAGGACAGTGATGGACAGCGGCAGGTGGAGGGGGAGACAGAGAAAGGTTACGCGGGTAGGTGGCAGGGATGCTGGGAGGAGGGAGGTGGTCAATGAGAGAAGAGGAAGGGTAAGCTCGGGGAAAGAATAGGCTAGGCAGAGGGAACAGCATTTGCAAAGGCCCTGGGGCAGAAAGGAAATTTGGGGGTTCAAGACCCAGCCAGGAGCCTGCTGTGGGCATCCTGAGAGCGGTAGCAAATCCTGTTGGCAAGGCAGCTGGAACAGATCTTGGGAGGACTTGCAGGCCATTAAAAAGGACTTGGGGATGGGAAAATGTAGTAAGTCAAGCCATATGAAACTGCTGTTTTTCTAGGTCAGGAATGGTTGAACATCAGCATTTTTTACGGTTCAGCCTAATAGATGTAAACGTGCAGTATTGCTAATTTATTATCACCACTATAAAAAACAGGCTTTTCTGTTATTTTGGCAGGATTAATTGGAAGACGTTTCTTCCTTCTGTGGAGTACGAATGCGCCTCCTTGCAGTTTTCACCCGGGGCTACAGTCCAGCCTTCAGGGCACTGCTGTCTGGGGCCCAGCCCCCTTCCCCACCGGCCGTTTGATATGGAGCCGTAGCTGTTGCCATGATGTCATGTCTCTTCCCAAGACACCTCTTCCCGGAGTTAAATATTTCTGATTCTGCAAACCTCTCTCTTGCGACAGGGTTCCCCGACTCCCCTCCTCTCCCACGCCCTGCCCGCAGAGTGAGTTCTGAACAATCGTAGGAAGGCAGTGTTTCCCGTTGCACCCCACTAGTCAAGGAGGGCTCTGCCCCTCACCCTGCCAAGGTTCTCTGGTTCCTTCACTTGCTCACTTTCAGTGAATACACTGTCTTCCGGCTCTTCCCCAGGAGGGGAGGGGGCCGCTTCCCCTCCCCAGGGCCCTGAGAGCCGCTGTCCACTGCAGCAAGAGGATGTTCCAGATTCTCAGACAGAAACCCCTGGGACACGGAGTAAGAGGGCTGCCACAGCCGAGCCCAGCGCCACAACCTCAGTTCTCCAGGCTGTCCCGAGACCTGGAGTGCTCTGTGCCGTGGGTCTCCTTGGAACGTTTTTTTGGGTGGCTGGCATCACACGGTCCCAGACCTGGCTGCCAGGATCCGATCTGTTTGCTCCCTGCTCTGAGCTTCAGGAACAAGGATTCTAGTGCAACCTCCACCTACTAGTCATGCGATCGTGGACAAGTTACTGAACTTTCCGAGTCTCAGTTTTCTTTTCCTTCCTTCCTTTCTTCCTTCAAGATTTTGTTTATTTATTTGAGAGAAAGAAAGAGCAGGGAGAAGAGGCAGAGAGAGAGAGGCTCCCCGCGGAGCAGAGAGCCCGATGCGGGGCTCGATCCCAGGACCCTGAGATCATGACCCGAGCCAAAGGCAGAGGCTTTAACCCACTGAGCCACCCAGTGTTCTTATCCATGAAAGGATAAGGATATCCTTCCTTAGCTGAAGGGAGAGCTAGCACAGACGGGTATTAAGTGAGCATGTGTCCCAAATCCCACCACCGCCTCCACCGCCCTCCCTCGCCCAGAGGCCCCTCGGGGTGGCCCAACCCCCGCAGTGGCTAAGCGGTTTCCCTGCTTCCCTACTTTGTGCCCCAGAAACTGTCCTCTGCAGCACCCATTCTCTGAGGAGTTGTTACCGCCTGAAAAAGCCCCTGATCTTCATTCTATCACCAAGGCCAGAAAACTGGACTCCCACCACAATCCCACAACTGAAGGAAGCCTCTGAAGTGTAAGTGACCCCCCATCACTCCCTTGCTTCAGACCTCACAGCTTCACAACGTGCAGGATACAATCCACACTCCTCGGGTCCCCCGGGCCCCACCTTGGCCGCCTGTCTACCTCTTGCCAGCCTTTGTCACTTCCCACGACTGGTCGGTCTCCTTGCTCACAGGGACGTCCTGTCTCCGAGTGAAATGCTGGACCCCTTCCTTCAGAGACACCTCTGAGGGTCTGGGGATGCTTCGGGAGGGGAAGAAGTTACTGTATATTGAGTAAAATGCCAGGCACCTCATACAAGTGATTGCATGCAGCGTTCAGAGGAATGGGCCCCTGGAGCCACACCTTTAAGGGGACACCCCTCCTCCATGCAACACCCAGCGGATGCCCAGCGATGGGCCTCGCACAGGAGCCCTGGAAGCATCTGGCCTCAGAGCTCCTGGGGCTCCAGCTCTCCTTCTAATAACCTAAAGGCTATTAACAGTCTCTTCAGTTATTAAAACCATTTTTTGATGCCTGTCCCTTTGGTCCTGGCTCCATGCCATGAAAAGTAGCTGGCGTCCCAGATGCCCTTTTGAGAGGGCGGCCCTTCCCCAGGCTAGAGAAAGAGGCTGAGACCTCATTGCTCAGGCACAGCCCCGTTCTCACGGGAGGACACGGACCCCGTCCCGGGGAACAGGCGCCTCCCGGATTTAAAATCTCAGGCGGAAGAACCTGGAGGCATGTGCACAAACACTGGCATTCCGGAGGATGGAGGAGAAAATCTTGTGCTTGAGCTCAGGCCCAGGGGCTGCTTGCAAGGGTCTGAGTCCAGCACCTGAGGTCTGCCAGCAGTGCTGACGTGCCCCAAGTGTCCTTCACCTCTTTCATCTGTGAGAAACGAATATCAGGGCTCCTGGGGGCCTCAGTCGGTGAAGCATCTGCCTTCGGCTCCGGTCGTGATCTCAGGGTCCTGGGATCGAGCCCCGTGTCGGGTTCCCCTGCCCTTCCTCACCCTCCCGGATCTGCCACCCGGACCTGCTGACTCTGCCCACCCCGCTCACGCTCCAGCCGGCTTCTCCTCTCCCTTCCACGACTCTGCGTGGGTTTTTGGCTTTCTCCACTCCCGCCTGCATTAATGTGACAGCTTCCGATGCGATCTTCCCGTCTCCAGCCTGACCCCGTCTAAACCATACTTGACTATTCTGTGGGAATAATCCTTCCAAAATGCAAATCTGATGTGATACGTTCGTCCCTGAAGTCATTCCACAGCTCTCGGTCGACGTCGGGACAAAATTAAGCCCTTTAACAACTTGGTGAAGGGCCTCCCTGACCTGACTCTGTCCAGTCTCATGGCTTCCTGAGCCCCTTTCTGGGGTTGAAGGATATCATCTGTGAGTCTGCTTTCTGTCCCTGGGGATACGGCACACACCACTTCTTGCCTCCTTGGAACAGGTGGTCCTCTCCTCAAAACACTGTCCATCCCCCTTTATCTTTCCCTAGCTAACTCCTCCTCATTGTAAAAATCCCGTACTAGTCTTTGCCTCCTCCCTAAAGGGGTTCTCCCCACCTGCTGCGTCTAATTACCGGCTCTGCCCAGGTGATCCTTCCCTGTGCTCCCATCTCTGCACTCAGGGTTCCAGGCACTCTGGTGGCCATTACCTTATCGCAGGAAAAGCTTGTGGCTCCCTGATTTTCTCTTTCTATGGACTTGGCATGCTGGCTGCTGTCTCTCTTTCTCTTTCTCTCTCTGTCAGGAGACTGGAAGCCCATTGAGGGCAGGGATTGGGCTCGGTACACCCTCCTTTCCCCCATCAAGGTCCTCTTCCTACATAGTGTCTGAGAGTGGCCAGCCTCCCTCCCAAGGGAGAGCACCTGGGTGTAGCCCCTCCCCCCAGGTAGCCGCTCGGCTCTGCTCGGCTCCAGCTCCAGGAGAGCAGGAGAGGAGGGAAGCCGGCCGTGAGTGGAGGGGAAGGACGTGTGACGGACTGGCCACTCAGGCATCCGGTTTCATCGTTTAAACACTCAGCCCTTCAGCCCAGGACTCTGTGCCAAGTCTCTGGAAGTGTGGGGACACGTACACAATGGTTTCTGTCCTTCGGGGATGTGCTGTCCAAGAGCAGAGACGTACCTGTCTGCAAATCCTCGGACCTGCAGGGTGGTCTCTAGACCCTAGGACTCTGAACACAGTGCTGCTTTAGCAGGGAGAGAAAGCCATTACTCGTAACTGTTGAAGGTTCAAAGCGAGGACAAGGTAACCTCTGAGCAGGGAGGTGAAGGATGAGAAAGGCTCTGCCCACTTTTTCCTGGGGAAGGAAGGCATTCCAGGCAGGTTCCCTGCGCTTGCTGTGGTTTTCCTGGAATAAGCTGCAGTCACCCACGCGTGTGGGGACTGGGTGTGGGGACGGGGACGGGCCACCCGGTGTTCCGGGCTGGCCGAGGTGCTCCCGCCCCCGCCCCCGTGGGCACCCAGGCTCCGGCAGGGGCTCCAGGCACAGGGCTGTGGCCTCCTCTCCACGCCTGGTTTATTATGCACGAGGCAGGCAATTTGCCTCCCGCCCCGGGGACCCATCTCAGAGACAAGAAAGTAGTTTGTTCTCTGTAATGGCTTGTGCTGGAGTGTGGCAAGGCGGCAGGCAGGGCGGGCGTGAGGGCTGGGGCTGCACGGAGGGGGCCGAGCCTCTTCCTCTCCTGCAGCTTCCTTTCCCCCACTGCACTCTGTCCTTCTGCTCCCCGTTCCTGAGCCTAGTGGTTCCTTCTCCCACCACCCTCTTTTTAGTGCTGCATGGGGTGGGGTGGGAGGGGGTGTAGGGATGACAGCAACCATCCCCCCATGGCAGGGACTCAGCCTCTGGGGACTCTGGCTCACTCCTTCCCACCCTAGGCCATCTCTGTCCCTCCTTCTCCCTTGTGATCCGTTTCTTCGACGATCCTAAGCTCCATCCCTATGCCCGTGGGAAGACACCCCCAGGGTCCTGTCATCATTTCCAGGTGGGCACCTGCCTCAGCGGAGGGCTTGCCCACAGCCTTCTCATTCACCAGAGGCGCATCCCTGGTGAAGCCCAGACCCTGCCAGGCGGGGGTCTCCTGGGTGAGCACCTTGGGGTGAGTTTCTGCACACAGTCAGGAGGAAACTGATAGGCAGGCATCTGTCCCTGCGGTCCCCAAGCACATGCATCCCCAGGGGTCCCCCCTGCCCTGCCCTGTGCCAACGGCACCGTCAGGCCAGGCTGTGGCACTTGCGTCCAGGGGGCTGTCCGCATGGCACAGCCCCGTGTGAGGGTAGCAGTGCGGGCTGAGGCAGCCTCTGTTCCGGGAAGTGAGCTGTGAGCTCGGGGTGCCGTTCCTCCCCGCTGGAGCCTTCCTTCTCCCCGCTGTCAGGTAAGGGGGTTCCCTTGGGTGGACTCAGAGGTCCCACAACCCCGTCACCGTGTGAGGGTAGGCGCGATCACAGAATGCCCGTGGCAGGGGCGTGTCTTCTGTGCTCATGGATCCGGGAAGGCTCCCGGTCCAAGGTGGCGGGTGAATAGCAGAACGGAGCAAGGAGTGGCCAGGGAGAGCGGGGGGCAGTGGCAGGGATTCGGGTCCTGTGTGCGACAGCAGGGGCTGGGACAAATGCGGCTTCAGGCAAGAGTGTGGAGGTGGGATGGCTAAGGATCGGGGGCCCTGGAATCCTCAGGCAATGTCCTTGGGGAGCAAGGGATGCAGGAGAGGAGCAAGAGGAGCCAGAAGGGCCCAGCAGGAGCGGCGAGGAGAGCCAGAGAAGTGCCTGGGGCCAGGACCTGACCTGGGACTGTGGCCTGGGACTCCCAAGGACATGAGCTGGCAGTGTGTTGTGGGGACCTGGACCTGCCGGCATCTCCTCTGAGCCTCGGACATTGGAGAGCCCTGTCTCCTGAGGTTTGTGGAAATTCCCAATGACATAGGGCCACCTCCTCCCAAGAACGCATGAGCCTATGGTCAAGGCAGCCCCGCTTCTTCTCGGGATGGGAAGGGGGCTCCTCACGGACAGGCTGGAGCCCCTGCGGTCTTTGTGGGGCATGTGTGCCCCGAGAGGTCTGTATCATGGTGGGGACACGCAGGGGCCAGGGTACAAAGGTGGGCACTGGGGTTGGTGTGGAGGGCCAGGGGCTCTTAGGTGCACCTGCCAGGGCCCAGCCACTGCTCCGGAAGAGAGGTAGGAGCCAAGGGAAGGCAGGGAACCCGGGGGAGGTGAGTGATACCCACAGAGCCAGCCAGGCGGGAGGCGGGAGGCGGCAGGAGGATGAATGGGCCTGACAGCGAGGAGGAACCTTTCCTCAGCTACAGGTCTCAGGAAAGAGAACAAAGGAGCAGGCCGAAGGCAGAAGCAGAGAGGAGGGTGAGCAGACGCCAGCCAAGGGGGAAGGGGGGTGGAAGGGGTGGGCAGGTTGGAGAATGACAGAGCCCACAGAGATGGCTCTAAAAAGCAGAGGCCAGTGGCCCGGGTGCAGGTGGGGACCTGCTTGGTGCCCCTGTGAGGCTGGCCCAGGGAGGGGAGCCAACACCACCAACCACAGGTGTTTTCACGGTGGCTCTGAGGGGAGCCGCTCCTCTCCCTGGGTCAGAGGACGCTGAGGGAAGAACCCGCTGGAGGCTGAGGCGCACCACACAAAAGCTGTGAGAGGGGCCAGGAAGGGCTTGGCCCAGGACAGAGCTGCGGACCCCAGAAGCCCCTCACCACAGCTCCCCGGGCCCCTCGGTGGAGGCGGGGATGCCCCCTGCCTTGGTGGGCCCGCAGCACCTTCCTATTGGGCTCTCTGAGGATTCGGGCCAGACCAGGTCATGTCTGGGGCGACATGCCGCGGGCCCTGTAGATGCCCCACAGACAAACGGGGGAGGTAGCAGCCCGTCCGGCTCTGGGTGACCCTCTGGGGAGCGTGGTCCTTTCCCACCCTACTGAGGAGGCCATCAAGCTCTTCTCCAGCTCCAGGAGGACGTAAAACTGAGGCTGGACCATCCTCAGCCGGAACAGTTTGTTTCTCTCTTTAAAAAAAAGAAAAGAAAAGAAAAAAAAAAACAAGCCTAATATGTTTATCGGTTTGATTTATTGTTATTAGCTTCCATGCTGGTCAACATAAAATAATTATAAATTCAAGATTACAGTGAAAACCACTACCATTTTAATTTAAAAAAACAGTGTAGGAGGTTCATAGCCTATATATACTGCCTGCCATATTTCTCCTGGGAACATTAAAAAAATTCTGTCACGCAATAGAAAAGGTTTTAATCGGAAAGAGAAGGAAAGAGGCAAAGAGGTACAAGGTGGGGGCATGGGGTAGAGCCTGGGAGAAGCCCCAAGAGGGACTGGGATTCCCACCAGCTCCCGGAGCCAGGCCACGCACCATTGGGCCCCTCCAGGCCCAGGGGTGCAGCAGAGAACCTCGAGTCTGGCCCCCACAGCCCGGGTGGAGGGGGGCTGGCTTCTGGCCTCCCACAGAGCCACCAGGTTGGGGCCTGCGTGGGAGTGGCTGTCCCCCTGGAGGAGGGCAGCTCCCGGGTCCAGGAGCTTGGCTGTGCTCAGTCGGGACCCCTTTGAACCTCTCCCACCCCCAGGCTTGTAGGTGAGGAAGGGGCCACCAGCCAGGCCTCCCCCTCCTGAGCTCCCTGCCTGCACCCCTCCCAGCACACACAGTGGGAGAGGGTAAGGCAGACACATTTATCTTGGCGTAATTATCTGTCAGGTACAGTGGGGAGGCCTCAGCCACCCCCCACCACGCAGAAAAATGAATCCCACAGGCACAGATTCGGGGCTGCGATCTCGCCCTCTGCCCCCGGCCAGCACCGGAGGGCCCACCTGCCTGCATCCTCCCAGCGTCCCCACCGGACATCCACTGCCTCCTTCCAGCCTGAGCTCCTGGTTGCTGGTAGGGGGAGGCCTTGGGACTTGCCTCCCTACATGGACTGTGATGTAACTCCAGATGCTGGGTGCTGGGTCCATGTCTGCCACAGCGAAGAGGGCCACTTTCCAGGATCTAGCCGCAGGTCTAGGACCCTGGGAGGCCCTGCACATGTGTGCTTTCCTTGGTCCCCATGAGACAGCCCGTGTTTCTGCTCACCGTGGAGGGGAGGGCACAGCTGGTTGTGTCCCACCAGAGCCCAGTTCTGCATGTTCCGGGACCGGGCTCTGTGGAGAGGCCAAGAGGCCCCGGAGGTGCAGGGGGTGGTCACTTCTTGGGTGAGCTTTGGTGCCTCCTTCTTTAAAGTGTGCATGGTCTGTTCCTCTCCAAATCCTCATGGGGATGTAATGAGAAAGCAAGTCTTGGGACATGTAGGGGCTCAAGAAGAGAGGCGCCTCACCCTTCAGCCTCCCCGCCACGTCCCTCTGTGCACAGGGGCTCAGAGCCAGAGCCTGGCTGGACGCAGATGCCAAGCCTCTCTGTGCCCAGGACCCTTTTGGCAGTCCGCTGAAGTCTACGGACTCCTTCACACTGTTGGGAAGCAAGACTGTCTCATCCCCTTCAAGGACCTTCTAGCCAGACTAAGAGTCCAACTGACATGAGACAGATTAACGGGAGAAAATCAAATTTAATAGCATGTACATGGGGAATCCACACAGACATGGAAATTCCAAAAACCATGGGGCAAAATGAGGTATCTATGTCATCCCAGACTTAGGAGAAGGCGGCAGGGGTCTGGGGCCTCAGAGGGAAGGAGGGTGGTTCACAGGGCAATGCGGAGAGGAGCAGAGGTACGGTGATTAGAGGCTTGCCCTGCCGTGCAGAAGGGTCATTCAGATAAAATTCATCTCTGCTAGTAACCCGTATTCTGGGAAAGACCCCAGTTTAGACTCTTCTGCCTAGTTAAGGGACGGGTGAAACTTTCTCTTGAGCCCACAGGGTCACAGTTGCCTGCAGCTCACAACAGTCCACACGCCAAAGCGGCCCATCTTGGGGCAGCCTGCCCTTGACTCCCACATCATAATGTTGCCAAATGCATGAACTGAGATTTGTGGGATTGCAAAGGAAGCCGATTCTACTGAAAAACCTCTACTGAAAGAATCAAAGCAAACAAATTTACGACATAGTAATCAACCATCCTCTTCAACGACGCATTCGATAACCAGATCTAGCAGCAGATCTCATAACTGCTGTAATTTGCGAGACGGGATGAGGTGAAGGACATTTCTGGAGGCTGAAGCCACAGGTAGAATATGAATGCACCTGGGTGTCTATTAGTGACAGAACCCCAGGTATTGTTAGCAGTATGGGGCTTGCGGTAGAGAAATCCTGGATTCATTCCGAGCTAGTGAAAATACATCCCATCACCCAAGTCCCCAAACCACTGCCCCCAAAACCTACCCAAGCATCTTGGGTTAAGAGGAGATGCAGTTGGCTGAAAAACACATCCGTGTGCATTAAGAAGAGCAATTTAGGGAGAGATGGAGACAGAGAGGGTCTGCCCACGAGGGCCTTCTGGAACATATGGGTGTCTTTATGAGCAAGGAAGCCAAGAACCATGGTGGTTGAACAAGCCACCTGAGCACCCGAAGGAAAGGGCAACAGAAGCAGGGCTCCAGCTCCTGGGTGCCCCTGGCCCTGCTCCCAGGCGATCTCCACCTCGTTGTGCCCCCCACCCCGCCCTCCACCCTCCTCCTTTGAGAACACGGCCCCCTCTGTCCTGCTCTTCCCATCCCTCCACGCTGCCTGTTTGCATTACCTGCACGGTTCTGTGTGGCTCCACGTGGCTCATGGGTGCACACGGTTCTGCTGGCGAGGGCTTGGGCTTGATGGCAGGCGGGCACTGGGCTCAGAGGAGTGGTGGCCACTCCTTCAAGTTGGAGAGAGAGGTGGCTTGCATTCAAGGGGGACGAGGAAAAGCCACTGCACTTAAAAGGGGGGGAGGAAGTGGGGGCCAGAAGCCGTTGGCTCTCCATCCCCAGGCTGGCTAAAGGGAGCTGAGGTGGAGGGGCTCCCTCACCCCCCGTCTTCGGGACCCCACAGAGGGACCCCAGCATCTGCCTGCACCCCTGACTCGCTGTGGGGCCTGGAGCGTTCCTTCCCTGCGTCGAGCCTCTTTTCTGCACTGAGAATGAGCTCCTTCCTCTCTGTTCTCAGGGGTAATCTGTAAGCACTAAGGTGGGATACTGCTGTTAGTTATTTTTAACAGGAAAATACAGGTTTTCCTGGGTCACGTGTGTGTGGCTGTCCTTGGCAGCTGTCTTGTTTGAGCGGAGCTCTCAGTCCACGAGACCCGCAGAGTCCACGGAACCTGCCCCTCCTCCGTCGCTCACCTTTGAGACCCAAACCAGTGGGCGCAGTCTTCTGCGGACCCTGGAGAAGCTCTCTCTCCGGTATGAAGGGGTTGACCTAATTGGCGTTTCCTCCTGAAGATGTTTAATTCTTTTTTTTTTTTAAGATTTTATTTATTCATTTGACAGAGATCACAAGTAGGCAGAGGCAGGCAGAGAGAGAGGAGGAAGCAGGCTCCCCGCTGAGCAGAGAGCCCGATGCGGGGTTTGATCCCAGGACCCTGAGATCATGACCTGAGCCGAAGGCAGAGGCTTAACCCACTGAGCCACCCAGGTGCCCCCTGAAGATGTTTAATCCTTAAAGGGCCCACAGCACCTTGGACTTTACAAATATCCTTCGTATCTCCCTACTTGAAGTCTCGGAATCCTCTGAAATGGGCACAGTTAAGGAAACTAAGGCTCATTCATACAGAACATTAGTGATTGCATGGGCCCAGGAGTGCCCCTTCTGACTCTTCCTGGGACTCACTTCCGTCACAATCAAGACAGGCTCACGAAGGGTGCAGTGATGCAAGGGCCTGGGGAGGTAAGGCAACGTCGAAATCCTTCTTACGTGAAGGAAAACTGGTCGCTGGAACTCCTCAGCGGAGTGTTCCTTATCCTTGGTTTACCATCCTGCTGCTAAGTCGGCCGCCTTTACTTACTTAGGTTGGGAAATGTCCCAGCTCCTAAAACAGGCTTTGGGGGAAACGGAAGTGACTTCTTATTCCAGAGAAGCCCCAGGAGCTCCTTCTGTGTCCTGGGCCCTCTCCTCGGTCCTCCTTGAGGGGATGCTGCCCTCAGGTGGTGAGCGTGGTGACTGACAGGTGCACACACCCGTCTGGGTTCTCACGGGTCCCAGCAGGCAGTCTAGTGGGACTGCCATTCATTGCACTGTGACCTTGCCCGAGGGGCCCGCCCCAGGCACAGAGGGGATGTTGTGCCTGTGACCTCCGTTTCCAGCCACTCACCACCTTCCCAGCCCAGGATACCACATCCCCAGATGTAGCCCCAAGGGGTTGCTGGGCCAGTGCTGGCTCAAGAAACCCAACACCTGTCCTCACCTGTTACTATGTAACCAGGGCGCCGGGAGCAGGCACTCTACACTTCGGTGTGGGTCACGCCATCCTGCGAGGTAAGGGCGATGTCCATTTTGCAGATAAGGAAACAGAGGCAGAGTTTAAATCTGCGGTTCTTGGACTTTGTGGTCGTTATCCCTGTACACTCTTAAAAATTATGAAACACCCGGGAGGAGATTTTGTTTCCCCGGGTTGTATGTATCCATATCTGCCATATTAGAAAGGAACAATAAACTTTAAAAAGCACTTAATTCATTTAAAAACAACAATAGTAAACGTATTACATGTTAACATGAAAAACATCTTGAGAGAAGAACAGTATCGCTTTTGTAAATCTCTGTAACACTTGGCATGTTGGATAAACCACTGTGCCCAGGAAAGAAGGGGAGTGAGAAGGGGAGTGAGAAAGGAGACCCAGGGGCACCAGGCTGGCTCAGCTGGAAGAGCATGAGACTCTCCATCTCAGGGCCGTGAGTTCTAGCCTTGTGTCAGGTGTAGTGCTTACTTAAAAAAACCAAAAATATAAAAATATAAAGAGGCAAGTAACATCGTAATGTTTGTATGGAAGTAATTTTCAACCTTGTGGATGTCCTGAAAGGGTCTTGGGGGACCCCTCAGGCACCCCCAGGATGGAACTCTGAGAGTCACTGGCTTAACTAATGTGCCCGTGGCTGCCCAGCCCATTTGTGGTGGTGGAGCTAGGAGGCACCCGGGCTTGCCTCAGTGGCCCCCGCCCCACATCCCGGCCCCCCACCCACCCCTCTGGGCATCAGGGGCTCCTCTGTAAGATGAGGGTGGACTTCTCCATGGCGCAGAGCCCTCTGGCTGTGACCCTCCCTCACCCAGCTTGGGGCAGCTCCTGGGCCGGCCACACGGGGAGTGGCGGTATCTGCTCTCACGAGGCTGGAACGGCGACCCACCTTCCCTTGGGAAGAGAGCTCTGGGTTCTACACTTTGTCTAGAAAAGAGGAGCCTCTGCCCACCCCCACCCGTGGTGTCACCGGGTTCAGCTATGGACTCAGGCTCCGGCCACCAGAACAGGGGTTGGGGGGCCAGGGACCAGCCTGTGGTCGGAGGTCCCTGACCCTGTGAAGCTGGGAATCCCCTCCCTCCCCACTCACACACACTGCTGAGCAGAGAGCTCTACAGAAGGGCATTTCAGGTGGAAGGAACGGGATTCATGACGTCATGGAAGAGGGAAGGCCTGGGAACGGAAGAGTCAGCGTTCAGTGGGCATTTCGAGGAGCCTTACCCCAGGCTCTTCCTGCTCCTCTCACTGCACCTCAACTGCGCTGTCACCCCTTGTGGACGATCTTCCCTGGCTCCTCGGGGTCCAACGTGGAAACCCTCGTCTGGCATTCAAGGCCTTTAACACCGCTGGTGCTCTCTTCTCGACCTGACTGCCCAGAGTCCCTACATGTATCAGGCAGCTGGCTCATACTTGTCCCTTGTCATGCATGTCATGTGCTTCCTTCTGATTCTAAGTCCTGTCTGGTACCCTAACATGTGACCTGCTTCAGGAAGCCCTCCCTGATTGACCCAGCCCACAGGGGCCCCTCAGGCTTCAGAATGCCTAGAGCAACCCATTAGCCCCCATCCTTGGCCTTTCTCAGAAATCGGCCCAGACCGTTACTGTCCCGAGGGCGGTCCTCAGCTACATGGGGACTGGCAGCTCCCTGGAGGAGGAAGCAGCATCCTAGACCCGTTCACGGCCACCTTCCTCTGGTCCCCATTACCCTCTGAACGCTTTATGGGGTTTGTGGTATCTGTAGGTTTGGTCCCTGAAGGCCTGGGCCTGGGGCAGCAGATAGACCGCTCTGCAGGTGGAAGGGGCCGAGAAAGACAAAAGTTGCCCCATCACGAGGGACCACACATTGTCATGCTGTCATGCTGTCATGCAGGAGTGTCTGATAGGGAAAGAAGGGCTGCCTCCAGGCAGGGGTGTCTTACTCCCTGATGAGTGCACGGGAGGGGAGGGCAGGGGGGCAATAATCCGGCCGTGCTGTGAGACTTTGGGCAGGAGCAGCCTCTCTGAGCTCAGAGCCTCGCCCTCCGGTCGAGTCCTGTCCTCAGCGTACTTAGGCAGAACAGATGCACTGTATGTTAAGAGCCAGCATATAACGGATGCTTGTAATATGGCATGTTTTAAAAAGGATGAAATCGCCAGCCAGGAGATCTTGAGGAAAAGAGATTCCCGTCGTGATGGAGAACATGGTCGCAGTCCCTTAGGGTCTATGCTGCTCTGAGTGGGGAAGGGAGGGTCCCAGGGCCCAGTGTGGCCGGAGGACTGGGTTTGCTGGCCCTTTGCTGCCATCGGGTGGCCGTAAGCTTGCAATGCAGCCCAGCTGGTTTGTCAGGAAAACAGATTTGGGGAACATGAAGAGTTTGGGGAGGAGGGTGACTTGGGGCCCCAGGGAGTGGCCTGTAACACATGTACATGGGTTTCGACCAAAGGAACCTCAGAGGGCTCAGAGCCCTGCCCTCCGGGGTTTTGTGAATTCCACTCCCACCTCTGTCTCCAGCTCTCCTTCAATGTTCTCGCACTTGCTCTCTATCTTCCTATCTCACAGGCACAACAAACTCCCCCCGTTATGGGTCTTTACCCATGCTGGTCTCCCTCTGGGACGCAGGGCCGCGTGCGGACCGTCCACCTGTCCTGCAGCCTCAGCCAGCCCACGTTCTCTCCGCGTGCCTTCTCCAGCTCGGGCCAGGCTCCTTCCAAACCTGCCTCCATACCTGCCCCCATAAAGCCCAATTCTTTTCCAGAGCACTCTCTCAGTTTACACTTAACCTATATGACCCCTTCATGGGCATCAGCCTCTCACTGTGCTGTACAGGGTCCAGAAGAGAGAAGACAGGGTCCCGTCCTCTTGTAGCCCCAGCACCCAGGACCGAGCCTGATTCATGGCAAGAGCTCAGTAAACATCCGATGGATGAACTCAGGCGTCTGCAGGATAAGAGAGGAAGATCTGCTGGTGCTGGGATGCTGAGGACCCTGCTGCCAACTCTGAGCTCCTTCTCCACGAGTGACGTGTGGGAACCACACACACTCAAGGCAACACCCCACCCCATCCTCTCCCTCCCAAGCTGGCATGCCGGATGGAGAAGGGGTGTGTCACCAGATGGAGAGGCATGCCAGCTGGCCTCGGAGAAAGGGGCCCATGCTGCCGAGGAGAGAGGGGTACATCTTCCTTGGCCGTGAAGCTTTCAGTCCCATTGCTGGCCAGCTGTGATCGGTCTCCACTGGAGCTGATCAAACACGAGACAAACACCACACCCCCGCCAGACACTGGAGGAGGCAGGTGGGAGCAGTCCCTGCCCGCCAGACACTGGAGGAGGCAGGTGGGAACACTCCCTGACGGGGAGGGGCCCCCCGTGCGTCTCGCAATTCTGGCCTCTCCTCAGCACCAAATGACCAAACTCCTCAACATCTGTGGCTGCAGTGGAAGTCTATGGGTGCCCATGGCTGAGATGCGGAATACACAGCCCAGATTCCCGGGAGGGGGTAACAAGCCGACAGAGACTGAACACGGTCCCAACTAACACAGTCTCATGATTCTAAGCAATGTGCAAAGCTTTTGAGGCAGGAGCTCTTGGTTTGTGACTGCCTGGGGTCAAGTGCCTGTGGAGGGAGACAAGGGGACACATGACGGGGTGCTTCTAGGAGGAAGGGTTAACAGTGGGGTTGGATGTAGATGTGTTTCTCCAAAAACTTACTCCTTCCCAGCAAACCGTCAAATGCTCCTTAGGGTAACCCAAGCCTGAGTGAGACTATGGATTTTCAAAATACTGCCTCTTTGGTTTGGATTTGACTTGAAAAGAGAGTTAATTCATTCCAATCTCAGAAAAGATATTTTAAAATGAAATCATTATTTTAGAATATGATATTTTTAAAGTTTGCCAACTCACAAAATTGGAGGATGGGAGAGAGGAGAGAAAAGTATTTGGTGCTTCAGATCACTTTTTGAGAGGCAATACTTTTATTTGCAGAGTTAGGTGAAAAGGAGGGAGCATTTTATCTGGAACTTGGGGGTAGGTGAGCTGTCCTATTTCAAGGATCTTCTGGAGCTGAGCTGCTGGTATAGCATCGTTTTGTGTCGGAGATGCTGTGAGCTCCCAATAATTTCTGTATCCCAGAGTCAACACAGGCCTGATTCAGAAATGAAAACTTGGGCTTTGTAATCAATTTTTCATCCTCCATGTGTGTGTTTCTTTCCTCTGTTAATGCAGAAATCAACAGCCATTTATAATTTCAGTCGAGAAGATCCACAGAGAGAAGACGTGCAAACCTGGCCTCGGGGACCAGCCAGAGAACAGCAAGATGAGCGTGAATTGCAGCTGAAGTGGAGGAGGAGGGAGGAGAGCAGGGGGAGGCTCTGGCACGGGGCAGGGGGACCTGGGGGGCAGAGCAGCTCTTCTTCCTCAGGCTCTGGCTCTGAGAAGGCTCCCGGATGGCCCTGCCTCCTGAGCCTCTGGTCTTTCCCTCAGTGGAGTCCTCAGCAGGGGCTGTCCGTGTTCATGCCAGCAGAGTTTCCTCCTTTCTTGGGTCTGGCCCTCTGAACTTGGTACCTTTGTCCTTGGTTACTTTCCAGACCAGGATGAGTAGAGTGACGAGCGTCATCAGGAGTGCAAAGAAGAAGAGAACCTTTACCAGGTAAGCAGGATCAGATATGGTGGTGGTGAGCGTGCCCTTGTCCCATAGGAAGGTTGGGAGTTGTGAGGAAGACATAGGTTTCTTGAAGACAGCTGGGCTAAATGGTCTATGCAGACTGCCCCAATGGCTACACACCAAGAGAACCAGGCAGCTCTCTGTTATATCCTCAAACTGGGTGTGGAGCTACGGTCGCCCATCCATTCAATCCTGTTGCTCACATGGCACCATTTTCCTTGGATGTCAACTGAGTGGACGAGGAAGTTAGTGCTTGGCGACGTTGAACAACTGCTTCCAGCACAAATACAGTCCTCAGATGATGGCCTGATGGATAAAACTTCCAGGTGTGGGGCGGGGTGTCTGAGGCTTTGTGATGTCACTTGAAGGTGAGGCTAGGGTCTGGACTGAAGGTTCTAGTCCAGAGACCTCCACCCTCTGAGCCCCACTTCCCTTCATGCCTGACCTCTAGATTGGAACGGGCTCCCCATTTGCTTGTGAAGATGCCCCTTCAATCCCTTTTTATCATGACCTATTCATTCTGAAATAATTGTGGACATATAGGAAGTTGCAACGATAGCAGAAAACCCATGTATCCCAGTGGCCAATCGTGTGTACCTATAGTCCAAAATCAAAACCAGGGAACAGACATTGGAAAAAACGTGTGTGTATAGTTCTATGGTCTTTCATCGTACACACAGATTCCTGTAACCACCGCTGAAATCATGATACAGAATTACTCTGTCACTACGAAGACGAATGGTGTCCACATCCTACCAGTTGGAGACAGCTGCAGAAAACCTACCTTCATCAAGCTCCTTCCACCCTTCTCCAATTGCAGTACAATTTTATTAAATATTTCCTCTATATATGTTGAAATTTACCTCCAGCAATGTTATGCTCTTTGCTTCAACAGACATGATTTACAGAACACAAGAGGAGGAGGAAGGTCTGTTTCGTTGACCCCACTTACTGTTCAGCTTGTTACATCTTTGAGTTCACAGATTCTTTTCCTCTGTCCCCAGTTTTTTACTTTGGTAATTCTATTTTGCAGTTCTAAAATTTCCATTTGGTTCTCCTTTATATCATCAATTTCCTCACTGAGATTTTCTACTTTTTATTTGTTTCAAGAGTATTCATAATTGCTTGTTGAAGCATTTTTATGATTCTTTAATATCCTTGTCAGGTAATTCCAACATGAGCCCATCTTGGTGATAGCAGCTTTTTTTTTTTTTTTTT
>PISX010018104.1:0-41665 GCA_004024625.1 Mellivora capensis | reverse complement strand
GGAATAACACAGAAGACATTGGAAGATGGAGAGGAAAAGTGAGTTGGAGGAAAGCAGAGGGGGAGACAAACTATGAGAGACTGTGGACTCTGAGAAACAAACTGAGGGTTTTGGAGGGGAGTGGGGTTGGGGTTGGGGTACTTGGTGTGGGGTATTATGGAGGGCATGTATTACATGGAGCACTGGGTGTGGTACATAAACAGTGAATTTTGGAACACTGAAAAAATTTAAAGTAAAGTTAAAAAAAAAAAAAAGAAGAAGAGGTAGTAACACAACATTCAGGACTTTGTCCCAAATTCTAAAGCACTTTGGTGTATCTGCAAATTAAAAGCAATGTAAAGAATTTAATGGTGATATTGATAGGTTACATCATATAATGCCATGAATTCATGTAAGCTACCTAGCTTGTTAGCATCTTAGATGAAATCCTGTCAGAAAGAATAACTTGAACATTTTATTTTGTTTTGTTTTGTTTCAGCAACTTGAGGTCCCATGCCCTGCCTAATTTCATAGCAAAAATTACATTTTATTGCTCTACTTATTAATCAGTTATTTAGAACATCTCTGCTGAGAAATACCATCATAGCAACAACACCATTTTAATGGAGCAATGCAAAGACACCCTGGAGAATCAATTACAATGAAGGCCCTTCAATGGATGAATGGATAAAGAGGATATGGTCCATATATACAATGGAATATTATGCCTCCTTCAGAAAGGATGAATATCCAACTTTTGTATTAACATGGACTGGACTGGAAAAGATTATGCTGAGTGAAATAAGTCAAGCAGAGAGAGTCAATTATCATATGGTTTCACTTACTTATGGAACATAAGGAATAACACAGAAGATATTGGGAGATAGAGAGGAGAAGAGAGTTGGAGGAAATCAAAGGGGGAGACAAACCATGAGAGACTGTGGACTTTGAGAAATATACTGAGGGTTTTGGAGAGCTTGGTGGTGGGTATTATGGAGGGCAGGTATTGCATATTGAGTACTGGGTGTGGTGCATAAACAATGAATTTTCATACATTGAAAAAATAATAAATTTAAAAAAAACAAAAATGAATTGTAATTTATCAAAAATTTTTAAATTCTCTTTCAAAGACACTCATATATGACTCTAAAACCGGGATCCATAAAAAATGTTAAATTGTACTATATCAAAATATTAAAATTCCTTGAAACACACTATTAAATTAATAAAAAGCCAAGGCATAAACTGGAAGAAAAATATTTGTTAAGTATGTATCTGATAATGGATTTACATCTAGAATATACAATGTTACAACCTTATATGAGCAGCAACAACCTAATAAAAATGTACAAAATTTAGAACAGACAATTCACTAAAATTCTGGGGAAATGCACATTAATATCACAATAGAATTCCATTACACATGTTAGAATGACTACAGTTAAATAGTTCACAATACAAGTGATAGCAAGGATGTGGAGAAACTGGAACTCTCAGACTTTTCTGATGGTAATGTAAAATAGTATATTTACTTTGGAAAACAATTTAGCAGCCTCTAATAAAGTTAGTTGTATACCTAACATATAACCCAGCCACCTTAGATAACCAACACTAAAAAAAAAAAAATTTGTTGTTGGAAAGGTTTGTACAGGAATGATCATACTAGCTTTATTAGTAATAGAGCTAAAAACTTTAAAAAACCCAAACATTCATCAACAGGAGAACAGATAAACAAATTGTGGATTACCCACAAAATGGAATCCTACTTATCAATAAAAGGAACAAACAATACATAAAACAACATGAATAATTCCTGAAATAATCATGTTTAGTATAGAAGCACAGGCCCCCCTCCAAATACATACATTTGTATCTTTCGTATATGTTTTGTTTCTTGTATAATTCCATTTACAGAAAATTTCAAAAAATAAAAACTAATTTATTTTAATAAAAAGCAAGTCAGTGGTCTCCTACAACAATAGGAGAGCAGCAGAGAGGGGCAGGAGGAGGAATTACAAAGCAGCATAAGGAAACTTTTGGGGTGATGAATATGTTCACTATACTACTAGTGATGGAATTCGTTGGTGTCTACACATGTCAAAGCATGAGAAGTTGTATACTTTAAATATGTGCAGTTTTCTTATATCAATTACATACACAAACATTAAATTAGGGCCCGAGTCGCCCCTCCCCCAAATCCCACAAAGATTAAGGAAAAGTAAATGTGGATTTCACAATATTGCATTCTAATTCTAGATTAACCTTTTAGCCACTGAACAGTATCATTATACTCCACTAGAGTCATGGGAAAAAAAAAATAATGAGTACTTTTTGGCACCCTGTAAGCCATGGGGTCCTAGAAAATCACTCTGTAAAGGTAGAAATCTCAGATCCAAAGTGAACACTTGCTTTTTACAGACCTTTTCATTTATCACTGTCCACTCACACAGGGCAGTGTGGGGATGGGCATAGTATTATGTTGATGGCTACAAGTACTTTCTTCTTAAAACACATCCCTATGGTTCTTTGAGTGCAACAAAACAAAAAGACAATTGCTGTGACACTGATTTTTCTCTCTCAGGATATCCAGACAAGAAAACAGGTTCTGTCCATTTTGAGATCGTCTAGACACTTGTATTGCAGCTTACTCTAAAGGTTAAAAAAAAAATTGAAGTTTCATGTTTGTCATTGTTTCTACTGCTTCCAAGATTTCAGTATGTCAATCGGGCAGCTTGTAAGCTTATGAAATTTATTTAAGTACAGAGTACTTGGCATTATCTGTCCTTTGTACCTATAATGAGGATACGTAAGTAGATGGAATCTAATTTATAACAGGGACCTATACCCCAGATAATGAAACATAGCCCATTAAGAACTTACATAAACAAGGGCTATAATGCAATGCCAAAACAAATCATTTTGACGTGTTTTAGAAATACGAGGGGCTTCTTCAAATATCATCAGGAATAAGTCATTTGGTGTTTCGGATTCATACATCAATGCAGTTGCTGTCACTATGAAAAATTGGACTTTTTGTTTACTTAAAATTTGAAATGCCATGATTTGGTACTTGAAAAATGATGTGGGAAAAATGAATGTCCTCCTTTTTGTGAAAAATGGGTATTTTATTAGAGCAAAGTAGGAAGGAGGAGAGAATGCTCATCTATACTGGTAAAATAGTGTTTACACAGGAAGAAATATAACAATGGGCAGATCACTGGGGACGAGGGGAGCAGAATCACTTAGGGAGCTGATGACAACAGGAGCCAAGAATACAGCCTAGGCCCAGAGCTGAACCACCTCTTGGTCCCTGTACACACGTAATGAATAAATACATCTTGAAGTAAGACTCATATTTCACAGCAGCATGAGACTCCCCAGTTAGAATGCATCTGTTAATAATAAAAATTTCCCTTCTGGAATGAGAGTTTAATAGTTCTTGTTCATGCTTTAAATAGAAGATCACAGCAATAAATCAGCATTATGATTTTTGTAGGTAGTAACATATGAAATATAATATATTGTTTCTGGCATTTAATTTGGTCAAAATTAAGTTAAAATATTCATCCAAAGGGACAGATTAATAAAATAATAATTATAAATATGCATCCTAAGATATTTTGTACTTTGCGGATTCTACAAGTACCATTAAATTTAAAGTACACATTATCTTTATTGTCTTGATGAGAAAATATTGAATTATTTTATTCAACTTTAGAGACAAGTGTTTGTTCCAAATAAAATTTATCAAAATAAGCTGACATACTTACTTTGTTTTACCACATGTTTTCATATATTCACTTAATGAATTTCATTACTTATAAACATATGAGGATAATTATGCAGGAATATTTTTAAAAATAAACACTATATTTATGGCTTTGGACAGGACATTTTAATTTTAGATTTGTATGTCAATTCAGTTAAATTATTACCATTGCCCTCATTTACTTACACAAACACATACACTCATATGTACTAGTATCAAAATTATCAATTCCCCTGATAAAAATGCATATAAATATGGATAACATAAATATGTACTTATGAAATACAAATACATAGGTAATATAATTTTATTTTATTTATTTTTTTAAAGGTTTTAATTATTTACTTGAGAGAGAGAGAACAAGGGCTGGTGTAAGGGGGCAGAGGGAGAGGTAGAAGCAGACTCCCTGCTGAGCAGGGAGCCCCACACAGGGCTTGATCCTGGAACTCCAGGATCATGACCTGAGCCAAGGGCAGACACTTAACCTACTGAACCACCCAGGCACCCTGCTAATATAATTTTAAAAGGTTATTAGAAAGCAAGTTCTATATCTAATTTGTCTTTTATCTGTACCCATACTTAATGTAGTATGTTGCAAAAAGTACGTTCTCAATAAATACTCACTGAACTAGTGAGAATTAATGAATAAAAAAATAAATAAAATAACTGGGCAATATTAAGGGTAATGCTGGTAAAGAATCTGATGTGCTAGGCTCATATCTTTCATTGATTCTTCTAGTGTAGCACATGTAGAACACCCTTTTTGGATATATGCAATTAATATGTGAGAATATTATGCAATTAATATTGTGAGACACAGATTATGTACACCTCATTCCATGGGTCCTTGTGAACTCTAGACTTTTAAGAAGTACTTTTTACTAGGTTGAGAAATTGTATTTATATTTTAATATTGTTGCAGTTTTCTTCTTCTGTTCTCGTTGTTTTGTTTTGTTTTGTTTTTACATTATTGGCTATGGAATCTTACCAGTACTTTCAAGAACATATACTGATGCTTCATGGTATTTTCCACCTATCAACTTAACTGATGAGTTATATTAATAGTTTATCTGCTGAGGAATCATTACACTCCCTGATACATATTCCTTATTTATAGTATATTATCTATTCATCTATTTATTCATCTATTCATCTATTTATTATGTTACTAACTTGTTTTACAGAATTTGATTTACAATAATTTTATTTTCTAAGTAGACTGTATGATGAAACAAAACACATGTGGTTTTATAAAATTGTCCCAAGACCAATATTTGAAAACAGCTAAATCATATCATTAAACCAAATGTTTTCTCATTTGCCAAGAATATTATGCAGACATTTTAAAAGAGTTAGTCATTCAGTGCCTTTAAATGTTTTGCACCAATCTATTTACATGCCCTTACTCATGGAATATTAATATAGTTCCTTTTGATTAAATAAGCTAAATAAATGCCCCATTAGAATTTCTTATAGTTTTATATGTCTTACCATATGGTGGTGTAAAGTACTCCAGCTTTGTTCTTAAAGATTCTCTTGACCATTTTGTAGTCTTTTCATGGCTATGCGAAGTTTATAATATAATAAATAATTACTGCAAAAGAAAAAGAAAGATTATTTGAAATTACATACCATGCAGTCTGACACTTCATGAACATGATAGATTCCTCCATTTATTTAAGGTCTTCTTTAATTTCCTTGAGCAATGCTTTACTTTTCATGTGGAGGTCCTAGCATTTTTACTTATTCCAAGATGTTTGGTATTTGCTAATACAAATTTAAGTGATATTGTCTATTAGGCCAACACTAAACAAAGAAGAGCTGGGTAGAATACTAAATTCAGACAAAGCAGACCTTAAGTCTAGAAGCATTAATAAAATGAAAGACATTTGATAATGATACAAGGGTAAAAACAAAGTATCATAAAAACTCTCAAATTGTGAACACTTAACATATGTCTGATTACTAAAATGAAAGAGAGAGAGGGAAAGACAGAGAGAGAAACTAGAACTTGACTTCAGTAGTTAACCAAAGAGCTAAAACTGGTTTGACTCTTTTTTTTCCTTCCTTTCTTCATTCCTCCCTCCCTCTCTTCCTCTCACTCTCTTCCTCTCTTAGCTTTTCTATTTTTCAAGGTTTTATTTAAATTCCAATTAGTTAACATAGAGTGTAATATTAGTTTATTAATATTAGCTGTACAATTTAGTGATTCAACACTTCCACACAACACTCAGTGCTCCTCACAAGTGCACTCCTTAATCCTCATCCTCCCCCCTACTTTCCTTCCCTCTGGTAATCACCAGTTTGTTCTCTATAGTTGAGTCTGTTTCCTGGTTTGTATCTCTCTTTTTTCTTTCACTTTGCTTGTTTGTTTTGTTTCTTAAACTCCATGTGACTGAAATCATATGGTATTTGTCTTTCTTTGACTGAGTTCTTCCTACTTTTTTAAAGATTTATTTATTTGAGAGAGAGATAAAGTGCATGCTTGTGAGTGGGGGGAAGGGGCAGAGGGATAGAATCTTCAAGCACATTCCCAGCACAGGGCTCAATCTCAAGACCCATGAGATGATGACCTGAGCCAAAACGAAGAGTCAGACACTCAACCAACTTAGCCACCAAGGCACCCTGACTGACTTACTTCACTTAGCATAATACTCTGTAGCTCCATCTATGTCATTGCAAATGGCAAGATTTCACTCTTCTTTTTTTTTTTTTGCTGAGTAATATTCATATATATACATACAAACACGATTTTTTTTTTTTCAAACACCACTTCTTTATACATTCATCAGTTGATGGACATTTGGGCTCTTTCCATAATTTGGCTACTATTGATAATACTGCAATAAACAGCAGGATCCATGTGCTCCTTCAAATCAATATTTTTGTATCTTTTGGGTAAATACCTAGAAGTACAATTGCTGGGATGTAGTTTAGTTCTATTTTTAACGTTTTGAAGAAACTGCATACTGTTTTCCAGAGTGGTTGCACCAGTTTGCATTCTCATCAACAGTGTAATTGGGTTCCTTTGATCCTACAACTTAGTAATTAAACCAGCTGGACTTAAACAATATATTCAGAACATGCCGTCCTAAAACAGAAGGATACACATTCTTTTCAATTGCACATGGAACATTCTCTAGGACAGACCACATATTAGGTCACAAGACAGGCCTCAACAAATACAAAAAGAATGAAATCATACCATGTACCTTTTCTCACCACAATGCTATGAAACTAGAAGTCACCAACAAGAAAAAAAAATGGAAAGACTGAAAATACATTGAGGTTAAACAATGAATGGGTTAATTGGGAAATCAAAGGAGAAATTTAAAAAAATATGGAAATAAATGAAAATGTAAACACAACAATCTACAACCTTTGGGATGCAGCAAAAGCAGACTTAAGAGGGAAAAGTGTAACAACATAGGCCTATTTCTTTTCAACTATGAATTGACTTTTGGCTTTTGAGGTTTTCTTAATTTCATGTCCAGTCAACAATTCATTTTAAATTTATGTTTTTATTATTTTTTAACCAACATTTTACTTATTTTAAAAGGACAGTTTTCTCATGTAATTGTCTATATTGAGAAAACACAAGTGGAATTTTCTTTTTCATGTCAGTAAAATATGAATCCCAAGTTCCAGTGCAGGTCATCTGCTTATATGATAACTGCAGAGAAAGCTGGGGAAGTGGGTTTCTGGATTTTCTTCATGAATTTGCTACTTATAATGTGAAATTTTTATAAATGATAGGAATGGTAAAAATGATAATAACAATAAATAATGTTCCTTTTAAACCAGAAATTTAAGATGGATTAGAAATTGCCAAGCCATCAAAAAAATATAGCTTAACATAAAACTTTGTTACTTTAACTTTTAATTGTTCATATTACCGATAAACTAGATTATGCTTTGTCATTTAAAAAAGTTTTAATAAGCTCATTTCTAGGCCAAAATTATTATTTGCAATCTTTCAGGCTGAGCTATAAGCAATACAAGGCAGGCCTCATGAAGGGAGGCTGACCTTAGCTCACTGGCCTTGGTGTACACTCAGTTTATGTGGTTTTCCAGATGGAGCTGCAGCCAAGGATTTAGCAATCAAAGGACAGCACAACTCATTTGAATTTCTATCCCAGGCACCTCCTTTGGGCCTAACTGGCTGAGACTTTGCAGAGACCTCTTTTGGGGTGGGCCCTGAAAAATGGAACTAATTTTTCCCCCATTTACACTGTATATCCCCTGATCATTGGGAAGTTGGCAGTTTTTTCCTTCGCCTCTTAGCTGTGCTGTCACATAAGTAAATCAAGTCTTGATTGGCACTTTCAGTTAGGTTTACTGTGCTAAGACCACCTGTACAACTAGGTAACTAATCAGTTTTGCTTACAAATATTTTATCAAAGTACTGTTAAATATTTTCAATGATAATATGGCTTACTAATGTTTAAGTTTATGTGAAATCAGTACCTTAATATAAATCCTTCAGCAGGCTAAAAACTACACAAGATATTATGAAATGTTTATATAAATGAGCTAATGAATGTTGTATATTTAATATATCATATCTACCACTTTTATGCAGAATGTTGCTGAAAGAATGAATATGGTCATAGGCAGAAATAAAAATGATCTTTATATCCAAAATATATGCTAAGATACAAATAAAAATTATTAAAATTGATAATATATTGGTTGGGGATGGGTGAAATTAAGGTACAAGGAATTAAGAAGTACAAACTTACAGTTATAATATAAATAAGTTAACAAAAATGGACATATTGATATATTACTCCTGAAACTACTAAACAAGGTCATTGAGCAATTACTGAGGAAAAAAGGATGAAGTAATTATTACTTTATCATCTGTTGTTGAGGAAGTAGCAGGGATACAGTATCAGTATATATATACACATATAGATGTGTGCGTGTGTGTATATATATATATATATATTTTTTTTTATTTGACAGAGAGGGAGAGATCACAAGTAGGCAGAGAGGCAGGCAGAGACAGGTGTATATATTTTATATTTATACTTGTCTTATATTTGTATTCATCATTTGCTTAGAATTGTACCCCTTAGTACTCAATGAAATCTTTAATTAAGCAAACATACTCTTAGCAATATATCCAGTAAAAACTGGTTTATCATAACACTAGTGCAAATATAAACTTAAACACATATTTAAGGAGGGTATCATGTTTTGAAAACAAATTAAAAAAGCCAGATTTCTATCAAAGGATTAAATGTCATTACTCTAGTATGACTTGATAGGATTCATTTCTTGCTAATGAGAAATGTGCCTGTGGTAGAGTTGGTAATTAAAAACAAATGCCCAATGGTTATATTTTAGGTGTGACCAATCATAGACCTAGTAGAAAATTCTCAAGCTCTTTTTATTCAAATTGAAGAACAGTAAATTATTTAAATGATGATCATCTTTGTTTTCCATATACTGTTATGACATGTGAAATGGGGCCAATCTGATGAAAAATATTTGTGAGAAGTGACAGGATAACTGAAAGTTATCATTTTCAAGGAAATGTACTTTCTGTATAGTTGCAGAGTCCTTTTCCGGAATTATTATATAATATTCTTTTGTTCCAGCAAGTACCATTACCCTAGGGCTTATGTCATTGGCTTCCTTGTTAACTTGTTTTGTATTGCAAATCCTCATGTTAGCTGTGAATCCAGGTACATTTTTTCCCCTAAGCACTATAAGCTTTACAAAATAAGTTATAATTCAAGATTGTTTAACATATTTTGAATGCTTTCAGTGTTAGACTTTCAAAAGATCCAGGAATACTTCTCATTTGTTTATACTTGTTTAATGAAAACATATAAGTGTGTAGTCTTTAAACAGCATTCTCAAATTTAGACAACATGTCATCAGAATTTGTATTATTACAATCAGTACAATAAGAGTTGTGTTTAGAAAAGATGGTTTTCTCAGGTATCAGATAATAACCCAATCAAAGTATATACCTCACCCCCCATTCTAAATAGTCATACTGCCAGATTTAGCCAATAGTGTTCTTTGTTTGGGCTTTATTGATAATTCTTGTTTATTCCTTTAGCATGCTGAAAACTAAGCATTTGAGTACTTGCTAATACAGCAGCATATATCTGCTTGAGTTTTGTTGTTGTTGTTGTTGTTGTTTTTCAAAAAAGCCAATTTGAAATATTCAGTTTAAAATAAAACTTTAGTGGTGCCTGAGTGGCTCAGTGGGTTAAGCTTCTGCCTTTGGCTCGGGTCATGGTCTCAGGGTCCTGGGATTGAGCCCCATCAGGCTCTCTGCTCAGTAGGGAGCCTGTTTCCCCCTCTCTCTCTGCCTGCCTCTCTGCCTACTTGTGATCGCTCTGTCAAATAAATAAATAAAATCTTTAAAATTTTTTTTTAAATAAAATAAAACTTTAACCAAACTGGAGAGTGGAATCAAGTAAATAATATCATTTTCTTTTATCATTGTTTTCTTTGAAGAGTTTATTTTTGAGTCCTCAGTTCTATAAAATGTACAGATTGTCATTTTGTCATTAATTATCTTCAAACAGCATTAGTCTTTTTCATAAAGTATTTAGCAATAATGTACTCCAAGCCATGTTTGGAAAGTACATTAAAACGTCTTTCAATTAAGGGTAAATTATATGAAATCAAAAGCAATTTAAAACACAATTTATCAGCTTTGAAGAATTACTACATTTTATTGTATTAAGCTTATTAAATGACTTAAAGTTTGAAATATTTTTACATAATAGGGGCATCTGGGTGGCTCAGGCGGTTAAGCATCTGACTCTAGATTTTGACTCAGGTCATGATCTCAGGGTCATGAAATAGGCCCCAGTGGCCCCCCCCCGCCCATACCAGGCCCCATGCTCAGTGGGGATTCTGCTGGAGATTCTCTCTCTGCCCCTCCCCCTGCCCCCTCTCTCTCTCTCTCAAATAAATAAATATTTTTTTTAAAAAAAGATTCTTACATAGCAAGTTGATGTCTGGGGATTAAGAAATCTAAAATATTTGAAATTTAATGTAGACAAATTATTAGATTTGGTATTTTTTAGAGTCAAATAAACTTGTTTTTGTAGCATCTGCTCACATAAATAGGGTACTCAAATACATGTAAGTGCAGTTATGGTTTAACTTCTCTTTAAGTTTCTATAGAAATATAAATGAACTAGTAATGCCAATTAACATCCAAAAAGCTATTTATTTGCTCTGCCTTAGAGATTTGACCTGAATTTGTCATCCTTTTTCCCCCCTGATCAATGTGAAGACTTTTAAATACCTAAATTATTTACTAATATTGTTATTCAGCAAGTTTAAATTCCTTTTCTGATTTATAGAATTTCTTTGCATCAAAAGTAGCTCTCCAAATTAGTATTTTGCTTCAATAATGTGTTTTATCCTTCCCTCTTGAGCTTTGAAATTAATATTTAGCAGAAATCCTTGGGTCACAGATATTCTTTTTAAGAAAAATAAAATTGGGCCTCATTAATATCTTGTAAATTGTGACTTTGTCTAGAAAAATTGGATTTAAAATACTAGAAGACTATTATGTAATTCTCATACAATTCTCTTACATGTGTTTCTTTTACCCTCTACATATTTTAAGTTCTAATTTCAACAAAGAAGAGGAAGGAAGCTTAATTAGAATGCCAAAAATGTTCTTTCCAATCTTAAATATAAATATTATATAAGTATAAATATATAAAATATATATATAATATATGTATAAGTATGAACTAAGCTACATATATAATCACTATGGAGACATTTAAAGAAAAATTTAAGTTCTGGAGGAAGCAAAATAAAATAGAATATTAATAATAATGTCAATGATATGGCTTCGCCATTTCTGAAATATGAATGATTAGTTAGCATACAACATGGAAACTAAGAAGTAAATTAATTTTTCTACTAACTCTCTTTACTACTTCTCTACTCTTTCTATGCAAAACTGATAATTACCATCAAAATAAACTTTATATTTAAAACTATTCCATAGATTTCACCATTTTGAATTAAAAAGTACTTTTTCCCCTAGAATATAAAAAAAACTAATTTGCATTTTATAAAAGCAGAGTTGAGAGATTTTCTTCATTCAAAATTTCTGATTTTGATTGGTCTAAAACATTAGGCTTATGAAATCTAATGTCACTTTAATCTTAAAATGTCAAATAGCTCAGAAATATCTTACTAGTCAAGTATGTAACTATTTTACAAGGTAGACCATTATCTTCTCTAGTTAAATAAACATTTGCACCATAAATAAAATAAAGCACGCCATACATAACTGACTAAAGGTGTTCACGTAGATATTGTCACATGTATGGCTAATGCTACACTTTTGTATAGATGCACAGGTTAACGAATCAACCCTAAACTGTAAATTTTAATTCAAGTGTGAATAAAGAAATCTGGTTTTGTTTCAAATGCTTCTTAAATGGCACTTCAATGTCTCTTGGCCTCATCTGTCTCCAGTTTTGGCCAATTTTTCTCCTTTGGTAATAATCACCGTAAGAATCAACTCTGCATGGGTTCTCCTAACTTCACGCAGTCCCCCACAGAACTGCACCTTGTCTGGGTGCCAGGGTGCACCCCTCCATTGACTCTTGTCCCAAAGCTTTCTTATTGCCACAGAAGGTAGTGACTTCTAAGCACGTGGTTTGAGTCTGTGCCTTTGGAGAAAAAAATAAATAAATAAAAAGTGCTATGGAATTAATACCCTGAGGGGGCAAATGTTCCCATTTAGTTCAGGAAAGCTGGTGGATGAATGTTTTCTCTTCCATCCTCCTCTGCCTTATCATGGACTTCCTTGGAACCAGAATCCTGCAGCCTTTTAGAAGAATCTCCCAACAACACACAATCATTTGGACTTGGGTTCCAAGTGGTAGTAACTTACCACCACACCCTCTTATTGACTCCTTCTTTCTTGCTTCAGTCTTTTTCTCTTATTTCTGCGTCCCTGGTATTACACTTCCTAATAAAGTAATAGCACCTAAGTTTATGTCTCCATTCTGATTTCTGGTGGAGCTAAAGAAATTAGGTTTCTCCAAGTCTTTTTTCTATTCAAAGACTGTCTTTTTAGGAATAGTATTCCCAGGATAGAAAATTTTAAGTTCAAATGTTTGCCAAGATGTTACATCTAAGCAACATCAAAATATAGAACTAATATAACCAGCATCTCAGAATCACTGACTATTGAAAATTAATATTTCAATTGCAAAAGGTCTCTATTTCTATATATTTAGAATTCTGATGAGTATTTACTTTGGCATCAATTTAATGCTAGACGTTTAATTATGCATTTGGAACAAAAATATTATCCCGTTATCTCATTAAACAAAAGACTTAAATATTTTCAAACAAAAATTGCATGAAGTCTTCAACAGAAAGGAAGATTATTTGGAAATAATATTTTTGAAATAACAGTGATGTGAATTAAGTTTAAAGAAGCTTCTCAGGATTAAATTAGTAAGTATACTCAGCATTACAATACATAATGGCATTTAATCTTTAAAACTGCTAATTGTTGGGCAAGTAACTTTTAAAAATAGTGTTAGTCACTACTGGTAAATTTTGTAATAAATCACTCATATGTAAAATATTCAGCATATGTTGGGCTGTGCAAACTGGCAACTGATCAAAGTAAGAATTGCCAAATGTTTTAGGGTTATTTCCCTTAATTAATACCAATATTGGTATTTGATGTTTATGTATGCTTAGAAACCTGCAGAAGTAAATGCAAACTCATTTCATTTCAATGAGATGCTCAGTTGTGTCTGTAGAATTCTGGAATTTAAATGTAAACCTCTGAGGTTAAACAACTATGTTTCTGATTATAGAGCTTTACCATATCATGTGTGTATACATTTAAAAAAATAATCAATATAAAACTCTTTCCTTGTTGTCAAATAAGAAACAATAAATTAATTTTGCCTTTGAATTATGTAGAATTGAGTTATACAAGAAAATCTTGGCAATGCTCCTTCTTTTAATTAATGTTTTGTCAGATCATCAATCTTACTTTCTCCCTGTGTGCTAATACTCAATTTGTTTAGTATTTACTTAAGCCCATATCTCTTTCCTAAAGAATTCTTACCTAGTTAGTTAAGATGTCTCTAAGCAGCAGACCAAAAGCAATGGGGATAATTTCCCACCATATTTAACCACAAAATGAAGTGTCCAGTTCTCCATCCTGATATCCACAGCGCTTTTCTAATGAATTGGGTTGGAAGCCTACACACAAATTTTGCACATAAATATAATCTGTAGCACAGTAAAGCCAGTTGTTTAGAAGAATAATCATCTTAATATGATAAAAGTGTTTAATAGTAGCTTTACACCTCTGAGGCAATATTATTTTTCTTTCAGAAATACAGGCTGACATGATTATTTCTCAATTTGATCACAGAATTGAAAAAAAAAAACAATGTGTTTTCTCCTCTGGTCATTGGATTTGCCCATTTCAGAAGCTTTATGCTGAAGATATTAGAAGGTGCAATTACCTCATGGATCAGTGACTACTAAGCTGATATGTCATTGATTTTCTAAGCCATGAGGTGAGGCGAGCACAGCTGAAGTGGATCAGAATGTCTCAGCCCTGTAAGGTCTTTTCCCCCATGTCTTTGTTGCATCTACGCAGGGAAGAATCAATCTGGTAGGAAGGATTTGGGTAATATTTAGTCTACACCAAGCAGAAAGGAGAAATTTCACTTCAAGAGTGAATTCTTATATAAAATTGTATTATAATTCTTTTTACTTGTATCACCCAGACTATTAGTAAATGATATTGACAAAGACTTAGGTATGAGCTTGGCTGCAAATAAAAATGAATGAACTGAGCAGAAAATACGTTCTTGTTGTCTTAATTAAAAATCAGGACTTCAATGACTCAAATATCATACATTCCAAACAGACTTAGTATTTGAATAG
Organism: Mellivora capensis; assembly: GCA_004024625.1. NCBI lineage: Eukaryota > Metazoa > Chordata > Mammalia > Carnivora > Mustelidae > Mellivora > Mellivora capensis. The sequence continues at coordinate 26,985 of PISX010018104.1, read as the reverse complement.
TCACACTTTGTACATTAATCTTTAGAAGAGATTAATCCATCAGTTTTAAATGTTAACATGGACACACATACATACACACAGAAGAAGAACAGCAAAATGAGGATAACTTAGAAGAGAAATAAATTTAGGCTGATCTTTAAATAGATGAGAATAAAGACAGGAATTATGGGAAATATTGTGAAAAGATTCATCAATATGGGCTCAATTCAGAACCAAATAAACTAAATATCATCTTTCAAGCAAACTGAAGTAGTTTCAGATCTCTCCTTCTCTGGCCTTGAGAGTTTATTGGTAAACTATTCAGAATATTTTTTTAAAGATTTTATTTATTATTTATTTGACAGACAGAGATCACAAGTAGGCAGAGAGGCAGGCAGAGAGAGAGAGAGAGGAGGAAGCAGGCTCCCTGCTGAGCAGAGAGCCCGATGTGGGGCTTGATCCCAGGACCCTTAGATCATGACCTGAGCCGAAGGGAGAGGCTTTAACCCGCTGAGCCACCCAGGAGACCCCATTCAGAATTTTAAATCTGTTACACACATAAAATCCTTTTTGGAGGCACCCAGTAGTAATAAATTTAATAAATCACTCTACCATTGACTCATTTTTATCTTTCCTTGTTAATATTATTAGCAGAATATCACAAGGATAGTTAACACCAGAAGCAAAGCTTATCCAAAGAAGAAAGAATAGAAGAAGGAGGGAAGGAAAGAAGGAAGAATTGGAAAAAAATTATCCAGACTTATCTCATGAAAATAGTTTTTTTTGGGAAATTTTTCCTAACAAAGACTGTAGCTATTTAATAAATCCCTCATAATGTCAGCACAGCTAAACTTAACCTAACTATCTTACACTTTTGATAGAGGGAATATCATTAAGTTTAGGCCATCTCTCCTTAAGAGGAGGAAAAGATAACATTTTATTAAATATTTGAGAAGTATAATGAGAAAAGACTAGAGAAAAGGCTAGAGCCAGACTATGCAGGTTCGAATCCCAGTTCAACCGCTTTCTAATCATATGAATTTTATGTTACTCAATCCTTTTGTGTAACTACCCCGGCCATAAAATGGGGATACAATTATTAATGTTCTATATATTTACTGTGAGTATGAGTTGCAGCTCTGTTAGAATAGTGTGGTATAGAGCAGGCAGTATATAAGGATTAGCAATTATTTTTATTATTTTTTATGAAGTAACAAATACAAATGGAAACTCTATAAATTAGATACTGTCTCTTGAAGAGTTTTTCTTTCCTCAGATTCTGTGTTTGTCTTCATTCTTCTCCCTCTCCAGCTTTGCCCTAAACCTGCCTAAAATCCTCTTCTTGGTTTTGGCCATTTCTGAGCATACCTTTCCTCTGTTGCAAAACCTTTACCTCCAAAGGGCCTCAGTGTACTTTATGGCATGAGTGGGGTCTTCTAGTGTTTGTCCATCACCCCCTCTTGCATTGTATGCTTAAGCTGGTAGCCTCACATATGACAGCTTTTGCTAAACTCAAGTTTTTACTATCTGCCTCACTCAGCCAGCAAAGGCACTCCTTCTGGTTTTTCAACCTTCTTGATAGGCTGGTGTTGCTTGAGCCACCTGAGAGTCTGGATTCCACATTCCGGGCTGGGAAAACTCCTTACTTTACCGCCACCTCTTCCAGAAAAAAAGTACCTGCCACGGAGTAGGTACTTATAATACACTTTTAGACAAATTAAGAGAGATAATGTAGATATTGTTTTTTATATCCTATCTTTGAATCCTAAATATTTAGGATATTTAGATATTTAGACAAGGCTATTTTAGGATGATTTTAATTCATAATTACACAAAACTCTATAACATTTTAACAAAATACACATACCTTAATAGCTGGGAAAATTTGCTTTTATTTACTTTTCAAGGATTTTAATAACTAAATATACTATTAATATTATAACATATTATCTTTTTAATTTAGAAAAGTAATGATTTCTATGTTTCTCCACACATGACTGAAACTAAATAAAGTGAATTCCATAATATTTTCTTTCTCATTTTTAAGACCATCAGGAACTATTTTCGTGTCAGGGTTGAATGATCAGTGAATTATCCTCTGTTATTTTATGTTTTAAGAGAATTGGCAAAGGTGCTTAAAACATGTTGGAGTATGAAAACACTGGAGCAAAATATTATGAGACAAAACAACAAATCTTTATTCTTATAACTGGTTACTAATTTCTGCCATCTCATCTTATGTATTTGAGGATCCATGCCTTTCTCCAAGTACATTCATTTTCTTGTTATATACCCTTGTCTGTGAAAAAACTACAATTTCGACCAAATACAAATATGGATGAAAGCTAGATTTTACTTATTCTTTTATTTTTTTAAGTAGGCTCCACACTCACTGTGGGGCTTGAACTCACAACCCTGACATCAAGAATCGCATGCTCTACTGACTGAGCCAGCCAGGCATCCCTGAAAACTAGATTTAAAGCTAGTGTCTTATTAGCAAGTAAAATAAATGTGCTATAAAGACACTTTTCAAGTGGGGAATTTTCACTAATTTATGTCTTGCCTAGAAAAGTCCCAACAACTATTCTTTTTTAGGAGCTGGCATAAAATTGACCTTTCATAACAAAATGAACACAAAATCAATAAAACATGTCAGCGTCCAGATATTAGTATATAATACTTAAATATATGTGTCTATTGCATTTTTAATTTAATATCAACCATTCCTTTCACTTTCATTTATCCTGTACAAATGTAATAGATTATTCACATGCTTTCTAAGATGGGTTTTATAATGTAATGTTAATTCACTGCAGTCCTTCAATATGGCTTAGTAGTGCAATTTTAATAATGGCAGTAATTTTTACTTCTATACTGCCTTGTCCTTGAGAGTCTAAAGGTATGCTCATTTGTCCAGACTTTTCCATGGAATGAGCATGGCAGTTCACTTAAATTCTTAAGGGGCATATCTGCTCTAGCTTGGTAGCTAAGTCAGCATGTGGAGAGAAGTCATCCAATGGCATACTTGAGGCCCATTTTCCTCTCTCTGCTAGAAAATCTATAGCCAAGAGATGGCACTTATATCAAGATGTGTAACACATAATAATATAATTAGCTTTACATGAAATTTAGCTCTGAAAATAGAGTGCATTATTTGAAAAGAGCAAAACAAACAACAGAAAAAACACTTTTATTTTCTTACACATTTAATGAGTGCTTTCTGATTGTTTTGAAGTCATAATACCAAAAGTAAATTGACTGCACTTACTAGATAAAATGTTCTGTTAAGAGTGGTTTAAAGATATGTACATTTGTTTCTCATTGGCGTAAGGATTAAATTCTGAACTGTTAAGTGTACACTACAATTGAACAAGTAAGTACATCTTAGATTATGCAGAGTCAGGTTTCAAAAGAGCAAGGCTAGAAGGAGTGCTATAATGTTGCATTTAATGGAGGTATCAATGTGAATTTATGGTTTTAAAATATATACCCAGATAGATTTAAAAATAAATAGATATGCATATATACAAAAGGTAGTATACATACATCTATTTCCAAGCTCTGTTTGCTAACAGGGCCTATAAATAATAGCCAAAGCTGGAAAACTATAACCAACAAAATAACAATATGGAATTTAACCCACAGAATAAAATATAAATCCATGAGTCCATACTGATGTCAAATAAATTCCCAAATAAATAGAGAAATGGGGAGAAGAAAACAGTTCCTCCTTGATAATAATTACTGCAGGCAAGACCCAATGATGGATACTAAAAGTACTAAGTATATGTAAAAGAAAGTATTTGCATCATTTCAAAATATCTCTCCCACTATATTTAATAATGCAAAATGGGGCAGATAATAATTTTATAGTAGAGTTTCTAGCAGATACCATGTTAACCAAGTTAGGAAGGTTAACATTACCAGTAAGATATATTAACATCATACATGCCCAGAAATGATGAAATGAGAAAGGCATATCAATTCTATGATAGTCTTGTTAAAGAATGCATAATCTTACACTGAGCATAAGAAAACATTAGACAACCACACATCTCCCCCACGTCCAGCCCCACAACCACCATTCTATTTTCTGTTTCTACAAGTTCAGCTTTATTAGATTCTATATACAAGTGATAATCTTACAGTATTTGTCCTTTTGTATTCAAAGATGATTAAGTTCTGAAGTTCCAATGCACAGAATTTTGATTACAGTCAACAATACTGTATTATATTCCTCAAAGTTGCTAAGAGACTAGATATTAAAAGAGAAATATAAGTAATGTGATATGATAGAGGTGTTAGCTAATGCTATGGTGGTAATCATATTGCAATATATAACTGTATCAAAGCAACAGGTTGTACACCTTAAACTTCTACAATATTATATGCCAGTTATATCTCAATAAAAAGAGAAAATACTAGACAAATCCAAATTAAGTGATATTCTAAAAAAAGAACTGATCAATACTCAACTGTCAGGCTATTAAAAGAGAACAAAAGACTAAAAAATTGCCACAAATTGGGGGAGGCTAAGAATAGCATTTAAGTGTAATGCAGGTTCACTGAATGGCTTCTGGAACAACAACAAAAAGACATTAGTGATATATCTGGAGAAATCCCAATTACATCTTTAATTCAGATAATAAAATTACAAAAATGTTAATTTCTTAGTTTGAATAATTGTACCATGGTTTTTCCACAAGCTAACATAAGGGAAATCTGGTGATATAAATATGGGGATATCCTGTGCTACTTGTGCAATTTTCTGTAAGTATAAAACTATTTTAAGATAAGAAAAGAGATAAAAACAGTGGAGGCTGATTTCAAGTCTAATAAGTCTTACTTCAATATTTATTCTCTTATCATTATCAGACTTAATTGTAATTACCTAAAAGAACAATCTGAGACCTCATTTGTAGTGGTTACTTTTCATTTAGGTGAGAGTTCAATTTTGGTATGTCACAGGTTAACCCTATATTAAAAGGTAAACTGAAAAGAATAAAGAAGAGATTTGAAAAGAGAGGGATTTTTTTTTAACAGCTTACCTCTGAAGGAAAGGAACTCTAAATATATCACATATAATCATATATTATTTGAATGGTTAGGAGTTTAAGCAGAGTATAATAAGTAATGCTATCTTTGTTGCTATCAGAAACAATGTGTAAACTTATAATATCTCTTGACTATATAATTTCATTTTTACTAGTTAGGTGAATTTATTATAAATTGTGACTGAGATTTTTATAGCAAATCTGAAGTATCCTTGATAATTTTTGAAAGTATAGTAATATTACTTAACATTTACATATCATTCTTCAAATAAATACTTTCTAAACATTAAATTATGTTTATATTATTATGTATAATACATGTATAATATTGGGTATAATAATGTATATTATGTGTATTATAATATTATATGTATATGTGTGTATAAAATGTATAATATTATGTACATATTATTATATTTATATCCTTAAAGAGCAAAAAACAAAAACACTTAAGCCAGAAATCTCAAAATATCTGTAGTCACAGAAAAGATGGCATTCTAGTTCTAAAAGAGACTAAAATTCCCCTTTGCTCTTGAGCTTCTTCCACTTTCTCCCTAGCATGTTATTTTACGAGTTATATGATAACATATATTTCATTACTGTATTCCCATTATTTTGAAATATTGATAATTAATAATAATTATTACCACAAAGGAGACAATTCTTCAGTGATGAGTCTAATGCAATATGTCTGTGAAATGTGGAATTACAACCAAATTATTTTCTTCAGGTATGCATTTTTAGATATGAAGGTATAGAGATTTTGCTATGGAAAAATGAATGTGAAATATTTCATCTCCATAACTATAACATTCAATATACTGTAGTTCTCTACTAAATAATGTCTCTTATTCATAATGAAAGAAAAAGTGGGCCAATTTAATACTGAAATAAGTTGAATGGATAAGTGATTTTAAAGTAAAGTTTTAAAAATATAAATAACTCTTCAAATATCAAATATTACAACATATACTTTCTCCATGTATAATTTTATAACAAAAATATACTAATATTTAGACAAAATAAGAGAAATTGTTTCATTGTCAAAGGTCTTATGGTGAAGATGCTGAGGGAAAGACCTAGATTAAAAAAAAAATGGTAACTGCATACAAAATAACCTTAATTTAATACAGAAATTACATGATGACAAAATAGCCCTAATTCATCATTAAATATTAAATTTCATGATGCCTAAGAAAACTCTTTAAATTATTTGGTCATAGCTGGGGATTTAAGATCTATTTGCAAACATAATAAAAAATCCAGTATGATGTGACATATTTTAGGAAATTTCACTCAACATCCATTTAACACCATGTCCTGATGTCTTCCACTATAGAAGTTGGAATGGTGCTACCAACATTTCCCAATTTGCATTTTACTTAGAAATGGACATGCAGTATAGACCATGACATAAGTGGACATAAGCTGGTGTTCTAGTCTCCTCTTTCCTATCTGGGAAGTGGGTATGATGCCTAGATATTTCACAGCTATCTTATGAACACAAGGAAAAATACCTTATCTTAAGAGAATACCAACAGAATATAAGGAGGGGTTCAGCTTTAAATGCATCAAGTTGTCACAAATCCTAGACTGTGACATTATTGATGTCTGAAAGAAAAAACTATTTGATTGTTTAAGTCAATGGAATATGTTTTTCCATTCCTTACACCTGATTGTAATTCTCCCTGACACACACGACTTTGGGTGGGAGAATGCCCGTGTCCGATTCATCTCTGTTTCACAATCCTAAGCACAGAGAAGTTATAGAAGCATTGCTAAGTGACTTGCAATGTAGGATATTGGCAATAGGCAATGGGATTTCATAGCATATAGGGAGAGGATCAACAACAATAACAACAACGAAAAAAGGATAGGTGGAGGAGAAAACTGTCACTCAGGCAACAGATATTAGGAAAACCCATTAACAAGTAAAAGTGCACCAGACAATTCTCTGGGATTCCAAACAAGACACCAGTCACTAGTGGAACAGATTATTACAGTACAGGGCCCTTCTAGGAGGAACAGAATACCAGGAAAAATGGTAAATGGGTAAAAGCATTTAGAATTTAAGCACAGGAATCAGGGAACACAAATCACTCAATAAATGTTAATTTGTTCATTTGTTATCTGGCACTATATTATTAGAACCATGCTATAGCAAGGGTCAGCAACTCAAGGCCAGAAAACCTGTTTCAGTAAGCAAAGTTTTTTTGGAATGTAACCATATTCATTCATTTACTTATTGCTTATGGCCGCTTTGAATCTACAACAGCAGGGCCGAGTAAACTGTGATAGAGATCTTGTCGCCCACAAAGCCTAAAAAGCTACATACTATCTGTCCCTTTAGAAACAGTTTGCCAACCACTGAGCTACAGGGCAGGAGTTTAAAAAAAAAAAAAAAAAGGAATGGAATGATTCCAGACCTCAAGATGCTGAAGTATAGAGTGGTAGGCATAAAACACCAGCAAACAATTACTATGCAGTTACTAATGCTGAGATAGATATATACGTGAATGCTCTGGGACCAAAGGCAAAAAGGAACTATCTCGATCTGGGAATTAACGAAGGTTACCTGGGATAGAAGTCTCCTTACCAAACAGGAGAATAATAGTACAACAAGAGGTAGAAAGTGAGTTTCTTGGGAAAAGAGAACATGAGCAAGGAGGCATTAACAGAACAGAGTGAATGGGAAATGATAAGCCTTTGGTATTTGTGCATGGAAATTGTGCAGTGTCAAATAAGAGATGAAGATGGAGATAGAAATGAGCTGTGTCCTTCAAGAGCCCTACACAGTCATGCCTAGAAACTTGAAATTTATCCTGAAAGTAATGTGAACCAGTAAGGGATGGGAAAAAAATTTGGCTGCAGAGAAAATTATTTTTTTAGAGGGGAGGTGCAGAGTTAAGAGATAGGGAAAGGGACTGTGGAAGTAGGAGAGTTTATGGCTGAATTTTGTTTGTTATTTATCTGCTTTTCCACCTTACTCATCTTTGTATTGCAAACACCCAACACTGCATTGCACACATTAGGATCCCAATACTATTTGTTTAATTGAACTGGTAAAGAAACAAAATTATTTACTATGTGAACAGGAAGCACTGAGAAAAGTGGTCTTAAAATTTTAGTTTTGTAGAAAATAGTGTAAACTGAAGGAATAGAGTGGCACTCCAAATACCAGAAAAAAAAAAAAGAAGTTCAACTTTCAAGCATCATTCTTGTTAATAGTGGCTATCTGATTACTTGTAGGCAGTACTTTTCCACCAGAGTCTGAAATATAATGTAATGTAGTAAAGATACACCTCTTAAAAATTTCATTATTCTCAAAATCTGTAACAGGAAATATTGATATCAAGTGAATCTTTTTTTCAAAGACACATATTTAAAAGTGGAAACCAGGAATGTGAACTCTGATTTGCTACTCTAAATATCTGAATCATACTTCTTACTATTTAGTGAAGCAAACTGGATTGTAAGGAAGAATCAGCTGAAATACCATCATATCCTTGAAGATTTACATCTTTGACATAAAACAAATATAATGAAAAGGGAAAAAAGCAGCTTGAGCCAACATCATTTATTGAGGAGAGCGTCCTTTCCCCACCGTTGTTCTTGACATCTCTGTCAAAGATCAATTGACCATAAATGTATGGATTTATTTCTGGGCTCTCTATTCTATTGGTCTATATGTCTGCTTTTATGCTACTTGTTTTGAAGATTTATTTATTTGACAGACAGAGATCACAAGTAGGCAGAGAGGCAGAGAGAGAGGAAGGGAAGCAGGTTCCCTGCTGAGCAAAGAGCCTGACGTGGGACTCGATTCCAGGACCCTGGGATCATGACCTGAGCCAAAGGCAGAGGCCTTAACCCACTGAGTCACCCAGGTGCCCTATGCTACTTGTTTTGATTATTATAGCTTTGTAGTATATTTTGAAATCAGATAGTGTGATGCCTCCAACTGTTTCTCAGCATTGCCTTTGCTATTTGATATCTTTTGTAGTTCCATATGAATTTTAGGGGTTTTTTTTCTGTTTCTTTGAAAAACACCAATGGAATTTTGGTAAGGATTACATTGAATCTGTAGATTGCTTTGGATAGTACGGACATTTTAATAATATTAAGTCTTTCAATCCATGAACATGCAATATATTTCCATTTATTTTATCTTCTTCAATTTCTTTCTTCAATGTTTTAATGTTTTCAATGTATCAATTTTTAGACCCTTTGTGAAATTTATTTCTAAATATTTTACTTATTTTTGATGCTATTGTACATGGGATTGTTTTCTTTTTTTTCAGACTCTGCTTTTAGTGTATAGAAATGCAACTGATTTTTGTATGTTGATTTTATATACTACAACTTTACTCAATTTATTAGTCCTAATAGTTCTTTGATGGCGTCATTAGGTTTTCCTGTATGTAGTATCATATCTCGTCAAGTAGAAACAATTTTACTTCTTCCTTTACTATTTCCTTGCCTTCTTCTTTTTCTTGCCTAAAAATATGTATATATCAATGGAATATTATTTAGACGTGAGAAAAAAGAAACTCCTACCATTTGCAACAACATCTAGGACATTATGCTGTGAAATAAATGAAAAAAGCCATATGGAGAAAAACAAATGCTGCATAATCTCAATTTTATGTGGAATGTAAAAAAAATGGTCAAATTCATAGAAACAGTTACTGGGAGCTGGGAATATAAAAGTAATAGGGATATGGTGGTCAAAGTTTATAAATTAGTAGTTATGGAAGATAAATAGGTCTAGAGTTTTAGTTTACAGGACTGATGACTATACTTAATAATTCTGTGTTAAACACTGGAAATATACCCCAGAGGTAGATTTCAAGTGCACTCATCACACAAGAAAACTGGTAACTATGTGAGGAGATAAAATCCAAATTATCGTGACTATAGTAATCTTGACTATATATATATATATACACACATATATGTGTGTATATATATATATAAGTATATACTAGATATATAAAAATTACTAGATATATACATATAGTCAATATGTTGTATACTTTATATCTATACAATTTATATATGATTACATACTTTATATATTTATATATAAATTTTATATATGATTATATATAATCAATATATTGTACACCTTATATCTATCTAATTTTTGTTTAAAAGGAAAAAAAATCAAAGAGCTCTTCTAATTAAAAAATTAATTCATTGTACTTGAACATTTTTAAATGAACTTGCCCTAAGTCCTGATTTCACCCACTAAAAAAATAAATGGACAAATTATAAGGCTGGACTTGAAGACTTGTCAAAAGCTAACAAAACTGCTTTCAGATACTAAAGTTTTTTACATTACAGATTTTCAAATAAATGTAAATTATATGAGAATCAAATACTGGAGTGATGAAAGAGGAAGTTCTAAGAAGAAAGAGTGTCTTTTGTGTCTAGACAGCTTAGTATTACCTGTAATATGAGGGAGGAAAATGGTAACCAATCGAAGTGTGTGAAAGCAAAAGTTACAAATGCAAATAAATGTGTGAAGACCTCAGGAAAATGACAGTATAGAATCACTATCCAACATGTAAACTAAGAGAAAGGCTACTTATTCATATTTTCAAACGTCAATTCCTTTCTAGATAAGAAAGGACACTAATAATTTGTCCCGTTTCCTGCTTATTCATAAATCTCTTGATCAAAATGGAATATCCATTTTGGTTCCCTGGATTGATACTTTGATACAGAAGCTAAAAAAACAGAAAATTAAGTTCAGTCAGACACAGAATTGAGGATGGCTGTATAAAGTATTTTCCAACAACAGTCTTGGTTAAAAGAAATGTATAAAATTATTCAAATTTTAGAATTAATTATTGGTATAGCATTAAAGTGATACAGATAACTTATCCAACAGATACAATATTATCTGGGTACAAAACTTTTTGGGGGGGGGTAGAATTTCTATATATAGATTCCTTCAAGCCTGTGATGCTTTGTTAAGCTTGACTAAAAGCACAGGAGTATGGGCATCAGGAAAAACACTTTTACAAATATTATTTTGTATTTTACGCTTACAACAGGTTTCAGTGGAGTTAACAGCACAGAATTAGAGACACGGAATCTAGGTGATAGATGTTTTATACCTGTATTTGTGAATATTTAGTGAAAGTACAATTATTCTCACAATTTTAAGATATTTTTTCATATTCAGTTCCTGTTGGAGGGCTCTATGATTCATTTTAAGTGTTCTAAGAAGTGTTCTAAGTTTCATTGTAATAGAAGACGCTATCTTTTTTGTAATAGAAGATGCTATCTTTTTTTTTTTAAAAGCAAGCAACAATGGAAGCTGATTCAGTTCTATATTTTGACGGCATACTGGGAAGTAAAGAACATTGTAATCCCCAGAAATTGCCCTAGCACATTTAGAACTCTATCCTTTTTTAATTTTTATTTTTTTTGCAGTTTATCATATTACTATTCTCTATGTAGATGTACCCACTTTCATCTTAAAAAATATTAAAAGCCATTTATCAACTTTTTAAATTGGATCTTTTTCTGTCTCAATAAATCTGCCTAGACTCAAAAACAACAACAACAATGAAATTAAAAGCCTGAAATCAAATGAGAAGGAAAAAAAATGGGAGAGAAAATTTAGGCAGGGAAAAGCAGGAGAACAAAGACAAAATTTCTCTCTCGCTGTGGCTTACTCAGACCTCAGTTTATATCTCTAACTCTGAACCCTTGCTTCCTTCAACTCATCCCATATGCCTTTGCCATTCTACTGTCTCCTATGTTCCTCTGTAGTGAAAGTAGTTTTTTCATAATTATTTTTCACAGACTGTTCAAATAAATGACAAACAAATAAACTGGAGAATAATCCTTTTAAGATTATTGGTAATAGCCTAAAGGAAGGAACAAAGGGAGAAAAGAAGAGAGGGAGGAAGGAAAGAGGGAGGATATAAAAGAAGGAAAGGAAGGAAGGAGGGTGAGGGTGGGGGCACTGCCAGGTGACTTTCCTTTTATTGTCACTTGGGCTTCTAAGCTTAACTTCAAGTTAAATTTTGGAATGGTCATACTAAAAAAAAAACCCTAATAACTACTAATTTGTATGTATAAAGAAAGAAAGAAGGGTCAAGGGAGGGAGGGAGGGAGGAAAAACTAAAGGAAGGAGAAAGAGAAGGAATAAGAGAGAGGGGGAGATAAAGACAAGGTAAAAAACTGTGATTTATCAATTTTTTATTTCTGGGTAACTTGACCAATGTTGGTATAGTGTATGTATTGTAATGTATGATGCTATTAGGCAATTGATTTGTACTTTCAAAAGAAAACAAAGCATTTCAAAAATACTTAGTTATATGTGAATATTGTTACTATATGATTCATATGCATACACATACACACACAGTGTGTGATTCCAATTTTGTAAATATAGAAAGTGCTATTAGGAAGTGATGCCTATTAATGTGGACATTTATTTCTGTGTGACTGAATGATTCTATATTACTACTTGTATTACTTATATTTTTCACAATTTTATGCAATTAAAATACACATTAGTTATTTTCAGAATAAAAATTCAAACGATCTAAATTTATTTTCCACTCCCTCCAGATCTCTATCTTCCTGACAACAGCAATTCAGACTGAAAGTAATCTGGCAACATACCATGATTATACCTTTATCTGTATCTTTGTAGATGTGAAATCCATAGAATTCCCCATTTCTCTGCAAATTTTACCCACTTTTCTATTCTATCTTTCTTTATGATGACTTCATTGACCACTACAACCTTTCCTTGTTTCTCTATCCTCTGCTATCTTTCAATAGTAATATTAGTCTCTATAAAATTCCTAAATCCTTTCCAAGAAAGAAATTGGAGTTATTTCTTTCAGTTTCCTCTAGTGCAATGTGGTCACAAATATACAGTTCATATAAATATATAATTTTCCTTATTCTTTCTTGAGAACCAAATTATCTAGGTCCCCATTACAGCCAATGGTTTAAATACTAATAATCGAACATCAAGGGGCGTAGGGCCACAATTATTAACAAAACTGACATACTGTGTTTTCTTCAGTCTTCATGCTCCCTAAGTAATTTGCTCTTACAACTAAGTACAAGCAGTAATCTAAGACCAAGATCTTATGTGGGTTACCAATGCAGTCATATAATACCGTAGGCAAATTTGCCCTTTGATATATTAAAAACAAAGTAAGCTTTATATTTATAAATCTTAGCAAAAAGTCTGTATTTTTCAGATCACCTGTTGTTGATAGCCCTGTCAAGTGACTGTGTCACAAGTTTGAAGACCATTATTTTGTTTAAATATCATAATGGTGGGTCTTAAATCCTCAAAGATAAATCTGCCAGTCTAACTGCTTCACTTTTACTTCTGCCTTCACAATAGACTCACAGAGGTGTCTGAAATTATTTAGTTCATCTATATGCAAATATACATGGGTTATCTTCGCAGTCTATTACAACAGAGAAAGCCACTGAAATGATACAAAGTGATTTTACTTATTCAAAACTTTGGCTTATAAGAAATAGCTGACTCTGACTCACTTATTTCACTGATTTTTTTATATAAAAATTTTAATACTTTTTGAACTTTAGTCTAATGAAAATTTATAAACACAGATGTGAACTAGTGGTTTATATAAAATAAATAAGTGTATTATATTCATCAATAACCAAGTATGTTATATTTTATCAAGATCAATTGCATTTAATATTAGGTAAAAATATTTATTATATCTTTAATAGTTTTGTCCTTGCTCTGGCATTAAAAACCCCACAAAATATTATAAATACAGAAAGAGCAGAGAAACTGTGGTTATAAATATTGTATTTGAGGACCACTGTGTTCTGCTCTGTTTGAAACAGGGGCTAAAGTATAAATGAGTTTGATGCTTAACTAAGTAGTCTCAGCAATTACAGGTAGTCACTCTTGTAGCAATAAATTCTTAATTATTGATGTCCTAACTTCTCAATAAAGAGTTGCCGCTGAGAAGATACTGACCATCCAGGGACTGCATTTTCCAGTTTCCTCATTCCCATCTTCTTTGAATGTTGGTAAGACTATGTAATAGCTCTCTTGAAAGGCATGGAGTTGAAGTGACTTGCACACTTGCAGTTAAAGGAGGTTACGGCACACTTGCAGTTAAAGGAGGTCCTTATGAATGGTAAAAGCATACGTTTCAAGGATACTGGATCCCTGAATCACATGTAGAGAAAAACTGCTTGCTGAACAGAAAAAAGTCATGTTGGACTACTGCAAGAGCAAAATATAAACCTCTACTGCATAAATCAACTGAAATGTTGGGCTTTGTTTCACGCAGCAGCTAGCATATTAAAAAAAATCACAGGGGCGCCTGGGTGGCTCAGTTGGTTAAGCAACTGCCTTCGGCTCAGGTCATGATCCTTGAGTCCCGGGATCAAGTCCCACATCGGGCTCCCTGCTCAGTGGGGAGTCTGCTCCTCCTGCTGACCTCTGTCCTCTAATGCTCTCTCTCTCTCATTCTCTCTAAAAAAAAAAAAAGAAAAAAAAATCACATACATACTTATACCACTGCAATTTCCATAAGGTTCAATAAAGCACAAAATTAATTTAGAATATTCTCAAAAATTATTGAATAAACTCCTGCACAGAGGACTGATAAACTGAAAAAGAAGTATGTCCATCATAAATTATAACTAAACAGTGAAACATTAGAGGCATTCACATAATCACCAAGCATTATAACTCATATTATCTTGATATTACATGACATTATTCTGGAAATACAGACAATTTGGTAATAAGGAAATAGAATTATAGCATTCAATCATTATAAAGAGATAGATATATCCTACCTTGGTGATGCAATTAAATAATAATAAAAAAAGAAATGGTTAAATTACAAAGACCATAGGATGTATATTTAATGTTCAGCAAATTGATCAAACACAGCAAATATCACAAAGTTAATAGTATTAATATTCAAGCAATAATAAATAAAAACAATGAAAATAAAATTAATATTGTTTTATGGAATATTATTAATAACAAATGTAGATGAGCTAAGTGAAAATAAAATTACACTTAATTTTTTTCACTGTTCTTTTTTTTTTTAAGATTTTATTTATTCATTTGACATACAGAGATTACAAGTAGGCAAAGGGGCAGGCAGGGAGAGAGAGGAGGAAGCAGGCTCTCCGCGGAGCAGAGAGCCCGATGCGGGGCTTTATCCCAGGACCCTGGGATCATGACCTGAGCCGAAAGCAAAGGCTTTAACCCACTGAGCCACCCAGGCGCCCCTCACTGTTCTTTTTTAAAGTTTTTATTTTAATTCTAGTCAGTTAACATACAGTGTTACATTAGTTTCAGGTATATGATATAGTAATTCAACACTTCCATACATCACCCAGTGCCCAACAAGACAAGTACATTCCTTAATCTTCATCATCTATTTAACTCATCCCCCACTCTACTACCCTGTTTGTTTTCTATAATTAAGAGACTATTTCTTGCTTTGTCTCTCTCTCACTCTCTAGTCTCTTTTTTTTTCCTTTGCTTGTTTGTTTTGGTTCTTAAATTCCACATGAGTGAAATCAGGTGGTATTTGTCTTTCTCTGACTCACTTATTTCACTCAGCATTATACTCTGTATCTCCATCCACATCCTTGCAAATGACAAGATTTCATTCTTTTTTATGGCTCAATAATATTCTAATAATACTTATTTTTATAAAAATATAAAGTCTCTTTATCCATTCATCAATCAATGGATATTTGGGCTACTTCTATATCTTATCTATTATAAATGATGGTGCTATAATAATAGGGGCACATGTATTTTTTGCATTAGTGTTTTTGTATTTTTTGTGTAAATACCCAGTAGTGTGATTACTGGATCATAGGCGAGATCTATTTTTTAAAAATTTTGAGAGATCTCCATACTGTTTTTCCACAGTGGCTGTACCAATTTGCATTCCCACCAATAGTGCAAGAGGGTTCCTTTTTCTCCACATCTTCACCAACATCTGTTGTTTCTTGTGTTCTTGAGTTTAGCCATTCCGACAGGTGTGAGGTGATTATCTCATGGTAGTTTTGATTTGTATCTCCTTGATGATCAGTGTTGATGAGCATCTTTTCATGTGTCTGTTGGCCATCTGCATTTCTTCTTAGGAGAAATGTCTGTTCATGTCTTCTGCCCATTTTTTCACTGAATTATTTGGTTTTTGAGTGTTGAGTAGTATCAGTTCTTTATATATTTTGGACACTAACCCTTTATTGAACATGTCATTTGCAAATATCTTATCCCACTCTGTAGGCTGCCTTTTAGTTTTGTTGATTTGTTTGCTTCCCTGTGCAGAAGACTTTTATTTTGATGTGGTTTCAATAGTTTATTTTTGCTTTTGTTTCCCTTGCCTCAGGAAACATATCTAGAAAGAAGGTGCTATGGCTGATGTCAAATGAATTATTGCCTCTGTTCTCTTCTAGAATTTTTGTGGTTTCCTGTCTCATACTTAGGTCTCTAATCCATTTTGCATTTATTTTTGTCTATGGTGTAAAAAAGTGGTCCAATATCATTCTTTTACATTTTGCTTTCTAGTTTTCCCAGCACCATTTGTTGAAGAGACTACTATCTTTTCCCATTAGATATTCTTTCCTGCTTTGTCAAAGATTAACTGACCATATAATTGTGGGTGTATTTCTAGATTTTCTATTCTGTTCTACTGATCTGTGTGTATATTTTTGTGACAGTGCCATATTGCATTACTACAGCTTTGTAATAATAACTTGAAGTCAAGGATTGTGAGGCCTCTAGCCTTGTTTTTCTTTTTCAAGATTACTTTGGCTACTACACCTGGGTAGCTCAAGCATCTGCCTTAGGCTCAGGTCATGATACCAGGGTCCTGGGATCAAGCCTCACATCAAGCTCCCTGCTCAGCGGGGACCCTGCTTCTCCCTCTCCCACTCCCCTAGCTGTGTTCCCTCTCTTGCTGTGTCTGTCTCTGTCAAATAAATAAAATCTTAAAAAAAAAAAAAAGATCACTTTGGGTATTCAGGGTCTTTTGTAGTTCCATACAAGGTTCCATACAAACATTAGGATTGTTTGCTCTAGTTCTGTGGAAAATGCTATTGGCAATTTGACAGGGAATGCACTGAATGTGTAGATTGCCTTGGGTAGTATAGACATTTTAATAATATTTGTTCTTCCAATCCATGAGCATGGAATATCCTTCCATTTCTTTGTATTGTCTTCAATTTCTTTCATCAGGATTTTATAGTTTTCAGAGTACAGGTCTTTCACATCTTTGGTTAGGCTTATTCCTAAGTATATTATTATTTTGGGTGCAACTGTCAATGGGATTGATTCCTTAATTTCTCCTGCTACTTCATGATCAGTGATATAAAGAAATGCAACAGATTTCTGTATAGTGATTTTGTATCCTATGACTTTAATGAATTTGTTTATCCATTCTAGCGGTTTTCTTTGTGGAGTCTTTCAGGTTTTCCATATATAGTATTATGTCATCTGCAAATAGTGGATGTTTTACCTCTTCCTTACCAATTTGGATGCCTTTTATTTCTTTTTGTTTTCTTTTAATATTTATTTATTTATTTGGAGGAGAAAGCATGTGAGCAGGGGCAGGGACAGAGGGAGAGAATCTCAGGCAGACTCTGCACTGAGTACAAAGCCTGATATGGGCTTAATCTCACAACCCTGAGATCATGACCTGAGCTGAAACCAAGAGTCAGAAAGTCAACTGACTGAGTCACCCAGGAGACCCCTCTGCAAATTTTTTTTTAATAGACTGTTGTTTTGCTGATGAGTTTTAAGAGTTCTTAACGTATTCTGGATATTAAACTTTTACCAAAAATTCAATGTGAAAATAGTTTTTCCCATTCTGTCAGTTATCTTTTCATTTTCTTTGTAATTTTTTTGCTTTATAAAATGTTTAGTTTCTACGAAGTTCAATTTATCTATTTTTTTCTTTGGTTCCTTGTAGTGTTGGTGTCAATTTTAAGAATCCATTGCCAAGTTCTAGGTCATAAAGACTTACCCCTATGCTTTCTTCTAATAGTTTTATAATTTTAACTCTTATATCTATATTATTGATTTTTTTAATGGAGTAAGAAAGAGTTCCAAATTTTTTCTTTTGCATGTGTTGATTCAGTTGTCCTAAAATCACTATTTTTTTAAAGAAATGACTCTTTACCTAATGAATGCTCTTAGCTCTCTTATCAAATCCACTGACCATAAACACTGAAATTTATTTATTTCCGGATTGCCAGACTTATTCTACTAGTCTTAGGTATTCTTATACCAATACCGTACCACTTTGATTATAGTACCTTGGCAATAAGCTTTGAAATCAGAAAGTGTTATTTACTTATTTACCTGTTTTTCATGTCAATATTATTTTGGTTACCCAAGGTCCCTCAGTTTCCTTGGAAGGTAAGAATCAGCTTTTTCATTTCTGCAAAACACCTTTGGAATTTTGATAGAGATTGCACTGAATTTGTAGATAGTTTGGGGTATATTGCCATCTTAATATATTAAGACTTCTTCTATCCAATAAATAAGGGATAGCTTTTCATTTATTTAGGTCTTTAACTACTTACAACAATGATTTGTAGCTTTCAACAACCAAGCATTTTACCTCCTTAGTTAAATTTATTCCTAAGCATTATATTCTTTGGATGGAATTTTTAATCTTTATTTCCTTTTCATATTTTCATTGATGGTGTATAGGAAAAATAAGTGACTGTGCAACTTTGCTGAATATGATTGTCAGCTCAAGTAGTTTGTGTGTTGTTTGGGTGTGTACTGGAGGGTGGAGGGTAGGCTCAGTAGGATTTTCTTATATAGAATCATGTCATCCGAGAATAAAAATAGTTTTACTTCTCTCTTTTCAATGTGCACCCCCCTTCTCTATTTCTTTTACTTGACTATTTGCTCTTGCTAGGACTTCTAGTACAATATGGAATAGCAGTGGTGAAAGTGGTCACGCTTTTCTTGCTCCTGATCTTAGGGGAAAGGTTTTCAGTCTTTTAAGTTGAGTGTCATACTGTTTCCTGGTTTCCCTTTGCTCTTTAACTGATGGTTATCAGAGGGGAGGTGAATGGGGGGATGGGTTAAATAGGGGATAAAGATTAAGGAGTGTACTTACTGTGAGGAGCACTGTTATATAGAAGGGTTGAATTACTATAATGTACACCTAAAAATAATATTACAGTCTGTTAACTAACTAGAATTTTAATAAAACTTTAAAATATAACAAAATATGAACACATAATAATCAAAACATCTATTAAAAAAACTGAGTGTGGTGTTAGCCAGGAGTTTCTGACAATGCCCTTTATTATGTTAAGGAAGCTCCTAGTTTGGAGAACATTTTTTATAATTAAAGTGCTGGATTTTGTCAAATCATTTTTCTCTATCTGTTGAGATGATCCTGTGATTTTTTCCCCCTTTGTTCTATTAACATGATGTGTTACTCTGGTTGGATTTCTTATGTTGAATCAACTTCATATTTGTAGAATAAATCAGACTCATTCAAGATGTATCATTCTTTAAATGTACTGCAGAATCTGATTTGTTATTATACTGTTGAAGGCTGTGTGTCTATATTAATCAGGAATATTGATTGTTGTTTACTTTTCTTGTGGCATCTTGTGTATCAGAGTATTACTGGCCTCTGAATGTGTTAGAATTATTCTCTCTTCTAATTTTTTTTTGAAGATTTGAGTAGGATTGGCCTTAATTCTTCTTTATAGTTTGGTAAAATTCATGGTTCAGTGAAGCCATTTGGTTCTGGACTTTTCTTTGTTAGGAGAGTTTTATTACTTCATCTCTTTATTTGTCATAGATGCGTTTAGATTTTCTGTTGGAGTCAGATTTGGCAATATATGTGTTTTGAGGAATTTTTCTATTTCATCTAGATATTCTAGTTTTTTTGATGTACAATTTGTCATAGCATTATCTTACAATCCTTTGAATTTCTGTAAGGCCAGTAATAATGCCTATGAATTCATTTTTTAAATTTTAGTTATTGTGTATTCTCTCTTTTTTTTCAGTCTAACTAAGGACTTAATCAATTTTGTTGACCTTTTCAAAAAAACCAACATTTGGTTTCATTAAGTCTTTCTATAGTTTTTCTATTCCCTGTTTCATTTCTCTCTGCTTTATTCCTTATTATCTCCTCTCTTCTGCTTGCTTTGGGTTTAGTTTGCTATTATTTTACTACTTAAGATACATAAAATTAGGTCATTGATTTGAGGCATTGTTTTTTTATGTAAGCATTTATAGCTACACACTTCTCTCTGAACACTGCTTTTATTGCATCTTATGTTTTTATTTTTATTCATCTCAAAGTATGTTGTAATTTCTCTAGTGATTTTTCTCTTGACCTATTGTTTTTAAGACTATGTTATTAGTCTACGTTTGATTTTCACATATTTTCCAGTTTTTCCTCTGCTGTTGATTTTTACTTTTATTCTATTGTAATCATAAAACATAGTTTGTATTATTGCAATCTTTTAAAATGCATTGAGAATTATTTTATGGCCTAACATATGGTCTATCCTGGAAGATGTTGCATGTACATCTGAGATGAATGTATATTTTCTGTTGCTGTGTGGAGTGTTCAGTATGTCTGTTAGAGATCGTTGGTTTATACTGTTGATCAAATCCCTTATTTCCTTTGATGTTCTGTCAAGATGTTCTCTTCATTATTGAAAGTGCAATAATGAAATCTACTATTATTGTAGAATGGTCTGTTTCTCCCTTCAGTTCTGTCAATGGTTATTTCAGGGTCCATAATAAGGCTTATTTGGAACATAGCTATATTCAGTTAACATAATGTACTGCTTCTATACTACAAAAGTCGACGTGGATAGTTGAATCAGGGATCATATTACCCTCCAAGTTTAAAATATTCACTATCTGTATCTTTATTGAACAAATTTACTGGAAAGGAATGGCAGAACCCCCACAAAGTCAAAAATCAACAAAGGATTTTCACTCATTGTTTCTTTTGACTTATATAGTTGGAGATGAACATGGGTAGTAAAATAATATCGGATAAACAAAAGAGATATTTAAAGGATGAATGAAAAAATATCTCATTTTCATTATTCAGTGATTGAATAATTATATAAACCAAAAATCCAAAAAAATTCAAGCAATTAAATAATATGATTTCTACAAAGAATTCAATAGCATTACATATATCAGAAACATAAAGTAGCAAAGATAATTTTTAAAATTCATTTACAACAGAAATACAAATTAAAAGGTACCTAGAAAAAATATATAATATATATACACACACAAAATATTTATTGGTAAAATTATAAAACTTTCATTAAAGATGTAAAAGAAGACACTGAAAATGGAAACATTCAAGGATAGAGAATTATAAATAATAGGGAGATATAAAATAATACTAAGTTAGTCTATAGATCATATGCAAGTCCTACCAAGCACCATAGTTTTCATGAAACCTAATTTGGCAGAGCAACCATGAAGTCCATAGAATGACTGCAAGAAACAGATATACCTCTGGGAATGGACAAGCATGCAGAAATGAGGCAGATGCTATTTAAATGCCACAGAGGAAGACTCCTTTTGGTCAATGAAAAAAAAATTATAAGGCACAATTTTTTAAAACAACCTACATTTTCTGATATAAAAGATTTTTTTTCCCTAGGTGGTAAATTTTTTCTTAAACTGCACTTTACATTAAGTATTCATATATAGAGAAAATGGTATGACTGAATGGTATTCAAAGGATGGGCATATAAGATGGGTCCTCAATTATTCTAAGAATACCTTGAGAATACCTCCTTCATACCCCTAAAGAAAAACAGCTCCTTATAGACCAGTTCCTAATTACTTAGTGAATTGCATTTCAGAATCCTAAAAAATTATAAATCCAAATTTACTTTAATACTACTTCAATTTTTAAAGAGTCAAACAGTAGACCAACTGAAGAAGACTAATCTTGGTAAGAGTTTTTGTTAATGAAGTTTACAGACTCAGAAATACATGCTTATTGGCTATGATTTCATGTCCCAAATTTTTATCTCTACATGTTCCATGACAAGCAAGCTTATGATCATTAAAACTAGGACCAACCACCCTCCATTCCCTTCCTTTTTTTTTTTTTTTTCCTCATCTGGAGTTTCACTGTTATCAACGATTATAGAGTTAGAAAGAGTCAACTAAACAAATTCTTGGGATTATCAGAAAGATACAGTGTTACAAATGTATGAATGCACATCTGGCTGTTAGTTGCAGGCAATATTAGTTTTTTTTGTGTCCAGATTCACCTACTCCCTGGTAAGCAGTAGTCACTGATAATTCTATATCAGTGCCTCTTTTTCAAGTACCTCTTACCTTTCTCAGCTCAGGGTGTGTGTGTAAGAAATTGAATCATTACATATTCTCCAAACAACTGTATTTTTATCAAAAAGATGGGAGTAAAATTTAGGATTAATCCTTAGTCATAATTTGTTTGCCAACTCTTACCTCATTGCAAAATATAGTAAAATGTCCCGTTTAAAAGGAACACATTCAAGAGACAACATCAATGTGAGTTGGGGGGGCTTTAGGGGATAAGAATTACATACATACATTTTTTCTATTTTTTAATTATGTTCACTCAGGGAATAGGACATAATGCTTGACATCATTTTCAGACCAAAAGCTAGTATTTCACATTTCAATGATAAAAATCACTATAAGGTTGAACTGAAATATTCAAAATTATAATGGGATAAGGCAAACATGTAACAGCTGAATAAAATCTTTTTTCAATATAATTTAAGAAGAAAATTACTTATAATTTGAGCTACAGATAAAAATAGGTAATTTGAGTGATAGAATAATCTTATCTAATTGAATATGATGACTTTATCTTTGATTATACCTCTTCTCTTTGTCAATAAGAAAAACAGAATAATCCTCTAAACCATCAGTTTGCAATTTCTCTTATACTTTTAAATCAGATATTCTTCTCAGTAATATGTAAGACAACCTCTGTCTTTCTTCTTACCTACCCTCATTTCAGCTTTTCCTAAAGTGCTAATTACTGGGAATGAAATAAAAGAAATAATCGTACCATTTTTTTCATACTATCCTCAGGAGAAAGAGATTTCTAAGTCTATTGATATCTTTTTTAATGATTTGTAAGTTTAATTTCCAACAGACTATAATGTTATAATTCAACATAAAAATACAGCTAACAAATTGGTTATTCTACATAATCATTTGGTAAATTCCTTACACATGAATAATCCATATAAATTAAATTAATCCATGTTTTGTTCAACTATTATAATATTCCTATAATGTCTTATAACTAGTTAAATAGGAATAGTCATGTTTCATAGTTGCTTTCTGTCCTTAAAAAAAAAGTAACAAAATCTAAGCATGCATGGTATACCATCCTCAACCCTCCCATGAAAATAATCTTGATTATAATTTTTTATAAAAAGAAGATACTTTCACCTACATTTCAAATGGAAACCACAGCCCACAAATAGAGATTTTTTTATCAATTCCATCATCAAGGCAGAAGCCCCTTCTTAAACAGTCTATCACATTCCCTCTCTGAAACAAAAATGTACAAATTATCTCAAAAGAAGGAATGTTTTATGTCACATGCACTGTCAGTATTTAAACACAAGATACAAGATTCTAAAGACTGTCTCTCAGTTATGGGAATTCCTGTTTAAGTGAGAAAAAACATTCCTATTCCTTTGCCCTGCACATTATGAGCTCCTATCTCATTCAGAGGGTATAATACTAAGTGCCATACATGACAATGAGCAGAGAGAGATACTCTGAAGTTCTTTTATACTGACACCTTATACAGGAGAGAGGGATAATCTTCTGAACATTGTTGTTCAGAAAAGAACTTCATACTCCATCGGATTCTCTAGGTAAGTATTTATAGCAGAAGAATATGCCTTTCTAGAGAAAAGCTCAATGGAATTGCTGGATATTGCATATTTAAAAACTATAGGTACAAAACTGGGTTCGGAAGAAGTAATTTATGAGTGCTCCTATTTATATCCAGGTGGTTGAGGGGTTGAAGAGGTGGTAATAGAATACTTAGATCAAAATACACAATTTTGCTCTTATACGGTCCCTTTTGAGTCCTCACACACCAGCAAACTACACCAGAAATGAAAAAGCTGATCCTTACATTCATATAGAAGCACAAAGGGCCCCACCCAGATAGCCAAAACAATATTGAAAAAAGAAATGTTGGAGAACTCTGATGTCCAGTTTCAAAACTCACTATTAAACTGTAGTCCTCAAAATAGGTGTTAGTAGTAGAAACATACAAATACAGACCAATGAAATAGAACTGAGAATCCAGAAATAAACCCAAACATACATGGTCAATTGAGTTAAATTTCATGTAATTTTCACATGTGACAAAAGTATTACTGTACCTTCTTTTAAGCTATCTACAATGCAAATATTGTTCTTAACCTACAGGCTGTACAGAAATACATAATGGGCTATAGATTGTCCATTCTCTAATATGATAAACTTCAAAAAATTATTTGGAATTTTTTATGTATTTCAAATAGTTAATTCATCCTGATGATTATGAAAAGCTATATCTAGAAATTACTACTCTTCCTACAAAGTACTTATTAATTCCAATTGTATTTCTTTGCCTATACTCTGCTTACCACTCTATTATTTCACCTCTTTCTCACTTTATATTCTGTTATAATTCTATAGATTTTATATTCTTCTAATCTGGTTAATGTTTTCAGGGAACTTCTTATTCCAGAATTTCCTACACCATCCTTACAGCAATGTAGAGACATTTAAAAAATAGGAATTATAAAAT
Organism: Mellivora capensis; assembly: GCA_004024625.1. Lineage (NCBI taxonomy): Eukaryota > Metazoa > Chordata > Mammalia > Carnivora > Mustelidae > Mellivora > Mellivora capensis. Next base: position 2,105 of record PISX010018104.1, on the reverse strand, counting down.
GATTGAGATTATCTGTCTACTAATAACTTCATATTAAAAATGTAGCATTATAAGTGGATTCTTTTCTATTCTAATCACTAAGGAAAAAGAAAGCCAATAAGGTTAGAGACAACTGAAAAGTCCATTTCCAAAAACAACCATTCCAGAAGAACAGATACTTTTTTATTCTGATCACATAAGTTCACATCTGCACTTAGAGACTTGACATAAATCAAATGATCAAAATGTTTACTGTCACGATCAATTTAATGCTGAGTTTGTTTTTGTGATTATATCTTCCCAATTCCAGAATAGGTGAGAGGAGATATGTTAAGAATGAAATTTATTATAGACTTCTAAAGAACACACTGCTTCTTAATTTAAGGGTGGAAAGGAAAAACTACCTGAAAACTACCCAGCTGTCTCTTAAAGGTGCCCATGCAAAGAGAATTAAAGCCTGTTAATGAAAAGCATACATTTTTCAGAAAATCAAGGTATGACTGGGTTTTGTTTGTTACAGAATAAAATAAGGATTTTATACAAAGAGGCTACTCACCAAAAGAACAAAGCATGTCTAAGAGGCCACAGTAACTAATACAATCTTAGTGTCTTGAGAAAAAAAAATCTACATTACAGTAACAGAAATAGAGTAAAAAACTCCACAAAAGGTTTTTGTGCTGGTTGTTGTCTTCTGCTTTTGTCCCATGAGATATCATTTTTTTAAACAGAAAATGAATGGTCACAAATTCATTGATCAATTAAACACACTTATTTCCTCCATTTCAACAGAAATTTCACAGTGCTCCCAGAGGGACTATTTTTACAGCTGTGCTACTTCCTTTAATGAATAAATTATGAAGTCTCCAAAGAAAGTCATATAACGTAAAGTAAAACAAAATATTTAAATTTTGAACCACTATTGTTCCCAATGTTATATTTTCTAAAAGATAGAGCATTCATATATTAATATCAATGTAAAACATTATTAATTACAGAATTGTGGTTAAATCACTGATATGGCAAACCATATATATTTATCCTTCCCCTGAGATACACTTGATAACATGTGCACCAAGAAGGGACATAATGAATAAAATGTTCTCTAGTGTTTACAACTTCCCCTGCATATATACCCATATTTTTCTTCATACGTAAGTAGAAGACAATGACTAATAGGTGAATAATAGAAAGCTGTACAGATTCTCCAAATAATTCTGATGTTTGAATCAACTATGCCTATTTAATAACTTTAAGTAGAACCTCAAAAACATATAAAACATCCTCAAAAAAGACATGAAGTCCATAGCTAATGAATGACCAGAATGAGTACATATTTAGCCAGCTAGATTCAGATGTCCGATGCCAACTGCCAAACACATTATATTTGAAATCATGCTATTTCTTATTTTTTACTTTTTGAAATTGTGTATGTGAATTTTTCACATGGAAGGTAGTAAAAAAATTCCAGAAAACTCACCGTAGAAAATAAATGTAAGCTAAGCATACCCAAAAATGAGGGAGGATTTTACCACTTAAAGCTATTAATTTTAAGAACCACAGAGGTAATCAAATATAAATTATGAGATTATTTGAAAAAAAAAAAAATATATATATATAGGAAAAAGAAATATACATGATATTATTATAACTGAGAGTAACAAAGAGGAAATGCAAGTATACAGAGTATTCAAGCAATATGTGTACTACTACTAATTACCTGAAAAGGAGAGAATAATCAGGAAAAGGACAGGCTTTATGAAATACATAAATCTTGAAACAGAATATTACACTATAGAATTGGGGAATGTAAGAATATAATTTTTTAAAACTACTCAATTGAACATGGAAGAAGAAATATACAAGTCAATAAAGCAAACAACAGCATAAATTTCCTAAATATGTCATCAGTTACAGAACAAGAATGCATTCCTTTTAAAAAATAATGAAGAAAACGCATCAATAAAATAGATGAATAGTGATAGGAAACATAACAAGTTGGAGGGAGAACACATAAAGAAGACTATCTTTCATGTAAGCATGATATAAATTATTAAAATTCCAGGTTACGATTTAAGATAAGTTAGTGCAACATACTTAAAAAAAATTCTGAAGGAACTAGTTTATTA
>PISX010018103.1:17205-41660 GCA_004024625.1 Mellivora capensis | reverse complement strand
TACACTATGGAGTATTATGCCTCCATCAGAAAGGATGAATACCCAACTTTTGTAGCAACATGGACAGGACTGGAAGAGATTATGCTGAGTGAAATAAGTCAAGCAGAGAGAGTCAATTATCATATGGTTTCACTTATTTGCGGAGCATAACAAATAACACGGAGGACATGGGGAGATGGAGAGGAGAAGGGATTTGAGGGAAATTGGAGGGGGAGGTGAACCATGAGAGACTATGGACTCTGAAAAACAACCTGAGGGGTTTTGAAGGGGCGGAGGGTGGAAGGTTAGGGGAGCCTGGTGGTGGGTATTAGGGAGGGCACGAATTGCATGGAGCACCGGGTGTGGTGCATAAACAATGAATTCTGTTACACTGAAAAGAAATTAAATTTTTAAAAAAGCTAAACATAACTAGACATCAAAAAGGAACATGAATGGGAGACCTGACAGAGTATGGAGTAAAGTGGTGACTAGAAAAATATAAAATCATTCCATGTTTATACCTCCACTGCACTGAGGCTGCCCAATAAAGAGATAAAATTATGTGAAAAATATAGGAAATTATTGATTGAGGACAATTCCAAATTAAACAAAAAATAATAATCTACAGATAAGAACCCTTAAGAGATAGTCACACTTTACACACCACTCCATCAGCCACTTGTAAAAACAAGTTTGATACGGCTCTGTTCAGTTTCATATTTTCTTCTTGGACATAACAACATCAGAATTCATAAAATTATGAATGTCAAAAAAATGATAACATGCAAGTGACATTCTGAAATTCATCCTTTTACACAGAAAAACGTTTCCTATGATTCAAAGTATCACCAGAAGCCAGAATTCTTAGGACTACTAGCTTGAAATAATTAGGGTAATAAAATCCCACTACCTCTTCAAAACTGACAGAACAACATTTTTTGTTGCAACAGAGCAGTGTGTTTCTACAAACGTGGCCCTAACAATTCCAGTATGCAGTGTCACAGGACCTTGATTTTGATTAGAGAAAACTGAATAAAGATAATTTTAGAAGATTAAAAAAGTCATCTTCTATGTGTACTTTAAGATTTATTGTCTATAAATCATATCATTTTGCCATCTTTGGTAAAATGTTAGCAATTGATCTTGATTTTTATAATGTTATAGCACTTGTTTTGGATTTATAACACTATCAAATACTGTAAATTGACATTGTTTCTTTTTTATGGATTTACAAAAATTATTCCATTAGAAGATGGGCAGAAAATTTCAATATATGTAAATTAAACAATGTGGCTATCTTTGAAATGTACAAATTATAATAGTTTTTATTTTAAAATAAGTTTTCTAGTTTTGACTTGTAATCACATAAACCCAGATGAGATGCTATAATTGTCCATTCTAATACTGATTTTGCCAGTCCAGAGATTTCTTTTTCCTAAAGAGGAGACACACATCACTTCAACCATTCATATAACTTAAGAAATAAAGAAAAATACTATAAGCCTTAGAATAATTTACATTCAAAGCTAGGTATGTAAATTTTTTCATGCTATTTTGAAAATACGAGAGGACATCCAAGTGAAAATGTCAATTCCCTACCTCCTACCTCCAAAATAAGTTCCATCAAACCAATATCCTTGATGTTGCAGGACTACTAAATATTTTACTAATCTCAGCGGGAAACTGGTTAACTGCTTGCTGTCAGATGTTTTTAATGGTCACTCCCTATAGGACAAAAGTGAGGAGGGTGTGAAAAAGACCCATGTTTAAAGAAAGTTGCTCTTTAGATCACTAAGGAAAGATAAACTCCTGTGCATTCATATGTGATACCTAGCATAATCACTGTAGCAAGAAAACATGTTTGATTAGTGCATCTCAGGTTCATGAACCGTGGGTCTACTGCAAAGAAGGAGGCAGAGATCCCCTTCTAGCTACTGCTTAGAAGCTCCGCACAGAGAAGAAAAGGCAGCAAGGAGCTAAAGAGTGCCAGGTGTAACACTGGAACTAAGAATAAGCATGCCAAAAACATGCTTGACTTTTGCAGTCTGCAGTATGGAAGACCTGTATCTTTATTAACACACAAAATAGCATTCTCTTGGCAAAATGTAAAACATTACTATTTGATAAATATTGCCCTAATAAATAGCTTAAATTTGTATTAAACATTCTTAACTGCTTGATGACATGTAAATCATCTTACTTGGGTCAACTGCAGTCAACAGTAAAAAGCTACATTATGTTAGTTCTATTTTCAATTAATGAATTAATTTATATGTATAAAAGTCCATGAAAAGCACTTAGAACAATGTCTGACTCATGGTTAGCATTAAAATATTTATATTAGATATTCTTATTACTATTGTAACACATCATAATAATATAATAAAAGACATGACAAGATATATAATTATTAACAGTAATACTATATTAAGATGTCTGTCACTGACTTTCTCTAAAGTTTTTCCCAATCCTTTTCATAACTAAGATCAACTCCTTTGTAACTAAAATGTAAACATATATTTAACATGTTCAGTCGTGTACCTGCATTTTAGCTGTTGGGGTAATCTGTTTCATTCTGTATGTGATAAGCTTGTCACATTAATGGCTCTAAAGGGGTAAGTGAATGAAGGAAATCAGATTATAAAAACTGAGACTCAACTTATAATTATCTTTTCTCTCTTTCAGAAATTCTATGCTTGGGATAAGCTTTGAAAATTACATGCCTGTACTTGGTATAAAATTTGGCAGAGATGTATAGATTTATGTCTAGCATAAGTCACAGATCAAAAATTGCATAGCAAACGCAACAGCAGATGTGTTATCAATATTGTCAAGGGAGATAACTGCACTCTTACTTTAAGGGATGAGCATGTATGACAAAAATCTCAAATCTTTTTTCTTCACTTTTCAGTTTCTACTTACTATGCTAGTGGAAGTCTAAGGAAGAAGTCAATTAATTAGAAAGTAAATCATACACACACATATATAGTTATTTTAGTTTGACATCTCCATTGGAAAAAAAAAAGCACTAGGTGATTTTTAACAGTCAATTACCAGAAAAGAATCTTCTGTCTTTTGTAATGTGCACTCATGCTTTGACATTCCCACATGTAACCATTTACGTATTTATAACAAGACATGTTAAAATCTATAGGGCTTAAAACAAAATAGCTTTTTAACAAGAAAATTTTTTTCCAAGGTTAAAGGAAAACTACAGTTCATTTAGGAAGTTAGTATACCACCGAAGTTAACCTAACACAATCTCCTCCCAATAGGGCCAACCAACTAATTTTCATGTATTAGAATTCTATTGTATTGTATTGAATATCACTTCAAAGACAAGACCTTACGAATCTTTTCATTATATACCAGTTTAATTTATAACAGCATTTAGTTATTTTTTTATAAGAAATATTGGAATGTGTTGCTTTCTACTCAGGAATTACAGATTTTAGAAACATACTATATTTGTTTTCAAGTATAATTACATTCATGATGCAAAGACCATTGTGACTTCTACTTTCAGACAAGATGAAACAGACCTACATCTCCCTATTCTTCCTGCTAAGTACAAGTAAAAGCTTGGGATATTATATATAAGACAAACGTAAGAGGATTCAGAAAGCAGAAGACAAGGAGGAAGAATCCAAGCTAGGGATTTCAAGACCCAAGAAACAACAGAATGGTGAACCTCTCAGTTTTCTCTTTGCCTCATGTATCCTGGACTGTATGCCAGAGAAGCTGGCAACATGGAAATGACAATGGATACAGAAAATAATAACAACAATAGGGGCACCTGGGTGGCTCAGTGGGTTAAAGCCTCTGCCTTCGGCTCAGGTCATGATCTCAGGGTCCTGGGATCGAGCCCCGCATTGGGCTCTCTGCTCAGCAGGGAGCCTGCTTCCTCCTCTCTCTCTGCCTGCGTCTTTGACTACTTGTGATCTCTGTCAAATAAATAAAATCTTTTAAAAAATAACAATAATAACAATAATAAAACCCCAAGAAAATCTGCTCGCTCTATCCAAAGGGTCAGAAAAAGAATAAATTAGCAAGACAGAAAACATTTAGATGATAACTGCCCTATTCCAACCAAACACCATGGAAAATATGGCAGACCCACCCCCACTCCCATCAGCAAAGACCAACTGCAGAGCTTAGACTTCTACCCTTGCCAGATTAATGAGGTGACCCAATTCCCCACCTAGGGTGGTGATAGAGAAGGCTGAAGGGGAGTCATAACTTTTACCCCTGCTGGATTCCTAGGCTTTTGTCTCAATCTAGTGATATTGAGGCACGCTATATCCTCTCACTGGGGTGGTCTCAGAAGCAGCATAGTGGAGGGTCAGGACTTTCACCACTTTGCAGTTATAACATGCCCCCCTCTTCCCACCAGGGTGTCAACAGAACTCAGTGGAGAAAGTGAACTTCTACCCATAACAAGTAACAAGGCGGTGCTCTAAGATCCCTAACTGGTGCAACAGGGGACTTAAAAAAAACAGAAGTCATACATAAGACACAGAGATTTATTATGCCTGAAACATCTAGGATTCAACAGAAAATCATTCATTACACCAAGAACCAGGATAATCTCAACTTGAAGAGAAAAGGCAATCATGAGATGCCAACACAAAGATGATATAGATGTTAGATTCATCTGACAAGTGTTTCAAAGAAGCCATTATAAAAATGCTTTTAAAAGCAATTACAGGGGTACCTGGTTAAGTTGGTTAAGTGTCTGCCTTCGGCTCGGGTCATGATCTCAGGGTCCTGGGATTGAGCCCCATGTCGGGCTCCGTGCTCAGCAGAAAGTCTGCTTCTCCCTCTCTCTCTGACCCTCCTCCCCGCTTATTCATTCTTTCTCTTTCTCTCCAAAAAAAAAAAAAAAAAAAAAAAAGAAAGCAATTATACACACACTTGAAACAAATGAAAAAATGTAGTCTCACCAAAGAAACAGAAGGCATAAGAAGAACCAAATAGAAACTTTATAGCTGAAAAATAAAATAACCAAAATTAAAAACTAAGTAGGGAGGGGTGCCTGGGTGGCTCAGTGGGTTAAAGCCTCTGCCTTCAGCTCAGGTCATGATCTCAGGGTCCTGGGATCGAGCCCCACATCAGGCTCTCTGCTCAGCAGGGAGCCTGCTTCCTCCTCTCTCTCTGCCTGCTTCTCTGCCTACTGGTGATCTCTCTTTGTCAAATAAATAAATAAAATATTTTTTTAAAAAAACTAAGTAGGGAAAACAGAAAAAAAGATTTAGTAAATTTGTAGATAGAAACAAAGAAAATCCCCAACCTGGACAACAGAGAGAAAATAGATGGAGAAAAGTGAACAGAGATATAGATATTTCCAGGATCATAATGAAAGATCTAATATTTGTGCCATCAGAATCCCAGGAGGAGAAGAGACAGTGCCTGGGGCTAAAAAGAATCTGAAGAAATAATGGCTAAAATGTACTGAATTCTGGTAAAAGATACAAGCCTACAGTTTCAGAAGTGGGGCAAATCCCAAACAGAATAAACACAAAGACACAACATAATCAAACTTCTGAAAATTACAGACAAAGAATGAACTTAGAAGCAAGCAGGAAGAGAGAAACAACTCCTGACCTACAGAGATGGAACACTCTGAAAGCAGTGTCTCAGCAGAAACCATGGAGCCATAAGGAACTGGCACATTTTTAGAGCACTGAACGAACTGTCAACCCAGAATTTTTTTTTTAAGATTTTATTCATTTATTTGACAGACAGAGGTCACAAGTAGGCAGAGAGGCAGGCAGGCAGGCAGAGAGAGAGACGAGGGAGGAAGCAGGCTCCCTGCTGAGCTGAGAGTCCAATGCGGGGCTCGATCCCAGGACCCTGAGATCATGATCCGAGCCGAAGGCAGAGGCTTAACCCACTGAGCCACCCAGGTGCCCCTCAACCCAGAATTTTCTACTGAGCAAAAATATCCTTAAGGAATGAAGGGGAACCCAAAACAATCTCAAATGAATGGAAATTGAATATAAGTTGCCAACCTACCTACTCCAAAAGAATGGCTAACATAAGGTCTTGAAACGGAAAGGAAATGATAAAAGCAGGGATCTTGAACTCCATTGGGAAGAAAGAAAAAACACAGAAAGGAGTAAAAACAGGTGAATATACAGTACACTTTCCTTCTCTTCTTGACTTTTATGAATATGTTGGGCATTAGAAACAAAAACTGTAACACTATCTGATATGGTACTTAATGTATGTAAAGGAGATATTAAGATAATTATATTACAAACACAGAAGCATTTAGGGGACTAAGAATGATACAGCATCAATTCTGTGATATTCTTACCAAAAATGTACAACCTCAATCAATCATGAGAAAATATTAGAAAAACCCAAATTCAAGAATATTCTACAAAATAAATAATCATATTATTCAAAAACATTAAAATCATGAAAGACTAAAGAACTATTACTTGATTGGAAGAGATTTAAGAGACATCACAACTAAATACACTGGGATCCTAGACCGGACCCTGGGCCAGAAAGAAGACATTAATTAGTAGGAAACACTGGAAAATTTTAAGTAAGATTACATCATCATTAATTTCCTGGTGCTGACAATGGTTGTATAATTGCTAGTATTAAGCTCTTTCTACCTTTCTCTAAATTTAAAATTATTTTTTAAAGGCCATTATAAAAATAAACCTTTAGTGCTTCAGAATAAAGGAGATTTGAAAGAGATCACGTGCCCATTAGAGTAGATAATCAGTTTTTCTGTGCATATCAGGGTTTATATTAAAAGAATCTTCAAACACAAGAAAAGAGAATCAGTGGAGATTAAATTTTCTTTTCATTAAAAAAATAAAGTCACTGTGCAATGTGGTCCTTTCTACTTCTGATACGGGAAGGAAAAAGGATGCAGGGAAAAAAAGTTTCAGGCATAAAAGCTTGGAAAATTGTAATATCCAAAGCATCATGACAAAGAGAAGTTAAAGGTTCCTCCTTAAGTTAGAGATTTTGAGAGAAAAAAAAGTTAAAATAGAGGCCTATTCATGGGAATCCTAGCAATAGGGATGAAGAAACTTGAACCAAGAGATACCAATAAATGCTATCTGATTTCCAAAAGCTAAGAAGTAAGTTGCTGCTCAGGCTTCAGGAGCAAACACCATCTATGACAGGTTATTTCTCAGCTATTTTCATTTTTATTTTAGGACAATATTACTATTACTACCTGAACTTTCTCCTCTATCACTAATGTCATTACAAAAATTTCCACTGAAATTACTTCTGATAGGGAGCAGGAACCAATAAATTATTAGGTTCTTCTTTTCAGCAGTTGACACAAAAGGTGATAGAGAACCAGAAGAGACTGTTCTCATAAAAGCCAAGAGAACAGAAAGTTTAAGATGAGAGACAAAGTTTGGAGTTTGAGTCCAGCCAGATTAACTGCTTCAGAAAACAAAACTCGAAACTGTGCAGAGGAATGTAATAGAATCTAGAGTCTCTATACTGTCTCACTGACAATAGTCAGGATTCGGTCCAAAATTACTTGACCTGGAATGACAGGAAAAGGTGACTCATACTCCAGTGAAAAGGCACTCAATAGAGACCAAATTCAATATACCTGATGTTGAAATGAGCACAAAAGGTGTTTAAAGCACCTATTTTAACTCTTCTTATAGGAAATCTCAGCAGAGAAACCAAAACTTCAAAAAGAACCATACGGAGGGGCACCTGGGTGGCTCAGTGGGTTAAAGCCTCTGTCTTCGGCTCAGGTCATGATCCTGGGGTCCTGGGATCGAGCCCCGTGTCCCGCTCTCTGCTCAGCAGGGAGCCTACCTCCCCCTCTCTCTCTGCCTGCCTCTCTGCCTACTTATAATCTCTGTCAAATAAACAAAATCTTTAAAAAAAATCATGTATTTAAAAAAAAAAAGAACCATACGGAAATTTGAGAAAAATACAATATCCAAAGTTAAAAAAAATTCACTGAAGAAGAAACACAGTAAACTTATAGATCAATTAAAAAATATAGTTTAAAGTTCAGAGAAAAAAAAATTTTTATGAATAAAGACTCAGGAGTCTGTGGACAATATTTAAAAAATGCGTATATACGGAGTTTCAAAAGAAGAGCAGAGAAAGGATGCAAAATATTTACTCAAAGAAAATATGGCCTCAAACTTCCCAAATTAGATGAAAGCAATAAGTATACAGTAAATTCAACAATGGCTCCAAAATTCCTAACCTCTATACTTTTGATTGTGACCTTATTTGGAAATAGGCTCTTCACAGAAGAAATTAAGTTGAGTATGTCAAGATCATGCTGGTAGGGAGATAATATTTGCAACACAAATGTTATATAAAAAGGACTCTTATAGTGCCATAAGAAAAGAAGACCCCAATTAGAAACTTGACAAAGACATAGACATTTCACAAAGACCTATAATTGGCCAATAAGCACATAAGAAGATCATATGGGTCATTAGTGAAATACAAATTAAAATATAAATGTGATACCACTGTACTCTTATTTGAGTAAGACTGATCATATCAATGTATGGAACTCGCATACATGTTAGTAAGAATGTATATGTTACATTATGCATATTGAAAAAAATCTGATAGTTTCTTATAACTTTGTATGTACACTTACCATGTGACCCAGCAAATTGACTCCAGGGCATTTTTCTAAGAGAATTAGAAAGATGTCTGCATAAAATCTTATACATGAATATTCATAAACAGCTTTATTCATAATAGCACCAAACTGAAAACTCAAATGTCCATCAACAGGTAAAGAGAACTTGTGGTATACATCCCTATAGTGGACTAGTACTTAATGAAAAACAACAAAAACCAACCAAACAAAACAAACAAATCAAAAAACCCTCAACTATATACAATATGGAAGAATCTCAAAAACATTATAGCAAGTGAAAGAAGCCAGATGCAAAGCTGTGCATACTGGATGGTTCCATTTTTATGAAATTCCTGAAAAGGGCAAAGCTAATCTTTAGTGACAAGAGGATATCCTGGTTATCTGGATCCATGGGGAGGTGGGGAAAACAAGATGCAAAGAGGACCAGGAAAACTTTTACAGTAATAGCAATATTGTCTTGATTGTGGTAGCAGTCACATGGTTGCATATATTTTTCAAAACTTTGTAATAAAATGGTTGTGTCTAATTGTACATAATTATAGCTCAATACGGCTGTTTAAAATATTAAAAAGGTATAGCTATCTTTTTTTTAAAGATTTTATTTATTTATTTGACAGACAGAGACCACAAGTAGGCAGAGAGGCAGTCAGAGAGAGAGAGGAGGAAGCAGGCTCCCTGCTGAGCAGAGAGCCCGATGCAGGGCTCGATCCCAGGACCCTGGGATCATGACCTGAGCCAAAGGCAGAGGCTTTAACCCACTGAGCCACCCAGGCGCCCCAGGTATAACTATCTTTGACAAAACAGTTGGAGACATGAAGTCTCTTGCATATACTTCTCATAAATAATCATAACTAATCTCACAATTAATTTCCTAGCAACTATTACCTTCGGATATTAACACCATTTGAATTTATCATATGTGTTTGGATATCCCCTGTCCCTACCACATCTCACCCCCACACACCCATTTTTATGTTAGCTCCATGAGAGCAGAAACCTTGACTGTCACTTATGTTACATCCTCAGGGCCAAGAAGTATGCCTGGCCCATGGCAGGTGCTCAATATATTTCAGTTGAATTAATAGATAAATGAACTCTTTACATTGTTAATATTCATCGGGAATCTCTCCTAGGCTATTTACTCATTTTCCCTGGTCAAACTTAACTACTTCTTTTTTAAGATTTTGTTTATTTATTTGAGAGAGAGATAGAGAGAGAGAAAGCACCAGCAGGGGTAGGGGCAGAGGGAGAAGCAGACTCCCTGCTGAGCTGGGAATCTGACATGGGGCTGGATCCCAGAACCCCAAGATCGTGACCGGAGCCGAAGGCAGATGCTTCACAGACTGAGCCACCCAGGCGCCCCATAAACTTAACTACTTCTATGGCTTCAATTCCATCTATATAAAGATGACTCTCCAAACTGTGTGTCCTATCCTTTCTTGCTGATCACCAGAAGCATTAAGAACTATCTCTTGCACAACTTTATTCAGGCAATGCAAATTTCACGTGTTTAAAATGGAACCATTAATTTCCTTTAAGTTCTCTCATCTCATCAATACTAAACATAAAACCTTGCCTAAAACATGTCACATTCATGTTATCTTACTTTATTTCACTCTCAAATTCTTGAAAAAATAGTCTATGTATTCTCAGATAGTCTCTACTTACTCTTCAACATATGTGAATCTTGCTTCCACCTGCAACAGGCTAGTGAAAGAGTACCCATAAAAACCAGCACAAGAGGGATGCCTGGGTGGCTCAGTTGGTTAAGCGGCTGCCTTCGGCCCAGGTCATGATCCCAGCGTCCTGGGATCGAGTCCCACATCGGGCTCCTTGCGCGGCAGGGAGCCTGCTTCTCCCTCTGTCTCTGCCTACCACTCTGTCTGCCTGTGCTTGCGTTCTCTCTCTCTCTCTCTGACAAATAAATAAATTTTTAAAAAATCTTAAAAAAAAAAAAAAAACCAACCAGCACAAGAGGTCATTTAATTCTCTTAGCTGTAGCTTAGACAAGTGCACCTTAGCCCCATTCCTCTACACTAACCAGCTCTGCCCTAATCCAATCTTCGTTATTTCTCTACTGGATTCATTCAAAACCAATCTAATTAGTCTTTTTTGCTACCAGTCTTGTTTCTTTTTTGTCTAATTCATGCTTTGTATCGCAGATAGAATTATCTTTCTAAAATACAAAACCAGGGGCACTTGGGTGGTTCAGTGGGTTAAAGCCTCTGCCTTCGGCTCGGGTCATGATTCCAGGGTTCTGGGATCGAGCCCTGCTTCGGGCTCTCTGCTCAGCAGGGAGCCTGCTTCCTCCTCTCTCTCTGCCTGCCTCTCTGCCTACTTGTGATCTCTGTCAAATAAATAAGTAAAATCTTTTTAAAAAAAAATAAATAAAATACAAAACCAATGTCCCTACCCTTTTAAAAATAAGGCCACAGTCTCTGCCTAACACATAAAATCTAAACTCCTAGCAAAGCACAGCTTCTTGGTCTCCCTGCAAACCACTGCCACTTCGACTCTAAGGATTTTATGAAATACCATGTCCTTTTATGTCTTCAGTGCTTACCTTCTGCCTGCAATTCTTTTTTTTTTTTTTAAGATTTTTTATTTATTTGTCAGAGAGAGAGCGAGCGAGCACAGGCAGACAGAGTGTCAGGCAGAGGGAGAAGCAGGCTCCCTGCCGAGCAAGGAGCCTGATGTGGGACTCCATCCCAGGACGCTGGGATCATGACCTGAGCCGAAGGCAGCCGCTTAACCAACTGAGCCACCCAGGTGTCCCCTGCCTGCAATTCTTATTCACCTGAAAATTCTATGTGCTCTTCAAAACTTATTTCAAATGTCCCATCTGCTATAAATTCTTCCCTAATTCCTTCAGTCAAAGCTGTTCATTCCTATTTGTGATTCTTGACATGGCTAACCACAACTCAAGTGAACACTTAACAGGTTACCATTATTATGTCCCTCATTATGGGGGCAAAATTACATATTACTATATGTAATATGTATATTACATATAGTATTTCATAAATATTAAAAAAAAATTTTTTATCAAGCTGCTGTGTAACGTTTAAACACTGACCCCTGGAGATGGGACTAATTTATGGTAGTGGCCAACCTTTTGCATACTGGATTTATTTACCTGTCTTTCCCCAATGTGATCATAACTCCTCCTATGCCCAGTGCTTGTCATGCTACCTAGCATGTGAAGGTACTTATGAGTACTGGCCCAGAGTCAATAAGCAGATGTTCCATTTTCTGTTCTTCAGTTAAATCAATTCCAGTATTCAATGGCTTGACATCTCTAGCCTGGTTAACTTCATGTCCATCTAATTCTTTTATATACTGAAATTTTTTTCTCTTAGTATTTTTTAACATTTTTCTCTTAATTTTTTTCTCTTAATAAGATTTATTCAAGCTGTCACTGCGTCATCTTCAAACAATAGTCCTTGTTTCTTCAATGTTCCATTTTAGGACTTGATTCTGGACTTTTCTTATACTTAAAAAAGATGACAGTCTGAGGATATTGAAAGGGCGGGGGGTGGGAAGTTGGGCCAGCCTGGTGGTGGGTATTGTGGAGGGCACGTATTGCATGGAGCACTGGGTATGTTGCATAAACAATGAATTCTAGTACTCTGAAAAGTAATCAAAAAAATAAAAAATTTTTAAAAAGATGACAGTAATACAGATAAAAACATGTATGTTTTTCAAATATCCCTTATCTCTGACAGTTAAATCTGCCTTTTGATGTGACCATGTTAAGATAGCAGAACTTTTCAGAACTTAAGATCTGTCAGAATTTAAAATTAATAGTTTTGCAAGGGGAAATAAGTAAACTATATTACTAATAGGATGTCTTACTTGTGTAGTCCCTCAAATGTGTGTTCACATAATAAAATTTTATCTCAGAATAAAATACAAAGTTCCTTCCAGCTCAAGAGTCAGAATTCTTACATAACAGACTCAGCTATGAGGGCTTAAATACATTTATTAACAAAATCTATGACTAAAACAAAACAATATCTAGAAGGCCATGGACCATCACCACAAACTAGTCCTACTTACAGGAATAAATCTTCAAACACTATACAATAGTTTGATTTAAAATAAAGATCTGTAGCAAAAAGCAAATATGTACCAGGCATTTCTGCTCCTGTCGTAAGATAATGTACATGCCTACATCACTATCTAATATATAATGAGTCAATCAATAAATGTCAGTTTCATTTTCTTGTTTACCCATATATCTCTGATATAAAGCATGCCCCTGCTATGTTAATATCTTTTTCTGTGTATAGAAATCCTTTATGGGCAGTAACTCCACATACTGTTCTCTCTCTCTCTCAAGAATTGCCCTGAGTAGAGAACAATATCCATGAAATTTTAACCACTGTCACTAATGAAAAAAAAAAAACTTAAGATATAGCTGAATGCTGGAGAGAGGGAAACAGATCATTTCAACATGACTTAGAATGACCATTGGTATGTTGCTACTAGCCAGACATGTAGGGACTTGATGGGTATTAAAATTAATCTTATGCTACTAAGTAAAAATCACATCATTGCCAACCTTCTGTAGCAAAAGGAAATGTAGTTCCCCTCTAGATGAAAAATCATTTCTTTTTCTTCAAAGACTTGATTTTCAAATGATTCCAAGTAGAATTCTTATGATGAGTTGAAATCTCTTCTGATGCAAACAGAGAAAGCTACAAATATTTCTACTCAGAGAAGACCCGTAACAGCAGCCATTTTTTTCTGTACCACAGTGGCTCATTTTAGAGCCATATCAAAGTCACTGTGGTAGGAAAGGCTCTTTCTTTGGTTGTATATTACTTTTTCTTTGAAATATCTTATATGTCTTACTATGTGTGTGCTGGTACATCAAGGCTCAAGATGAATGTCTCTGTCCATCTGACTTCCAGGCTATACTCTGCAGTGATTTAAGGTCAAGTTAGTCCTGAATAGTTCATGCAGTAATAATGGACTACTTTACTCAAGACTTGCTTGCCTCTTACCTGTATTATTGTTACTAATCACAATATATGCTTATATGCATCAGGATTTCTTTCTTCCAACTAGAATTTTTCTCTATAGAGTTGGAAATTTCACCAAAATGAGTTGGCAATTCCACTGTTATATAATATGTAATAGTAAAGTTAAGTAATATGTAGTCTGCATACCTTTGGGAGTTTGGCAAAGTATGTCAAATATAATGATAATATAATAATTCAGTTTGCATGAACTTGGGTTGCCCATTTAAAGAACAAATATTAACTTGGGGTCACTATAAAAAGACCAAGCCGTGGAGAGAGTTCAAACATTAAACCAAGTTCTCCAAGGTCTTTGGAAAGTAGTAAAGGCCAAACCCAAGAGGGATTTTTAGAGAGTGACCATAAGTCAGAGCAGTATCTGTTGACCCCACACCAAACTCATAGGTGTGTTCTACTCATTGTACTCTGAATAACTTCACTTTACACAGCCATTTGTGTAGCAATGTAGGTGAAAATTTGGGCTCAGAAGTGACACAGTAAGTTATGTTTCAAGGATATATTTAAAATTGGGGGGGTGGCGCCTGGGTGGCTCAGTGGGTTAAAGCTTCTGCCTTCAGCTCAGGTCATGATCCCAGAGTCCTGGGATTGAGCCCCGCATCGGGCTCACTGCTTAGCAGGGAGCGTGCTTCCCTTCCTCTCTCTCTGCCTAATTGTGATCTCTGTTAAATAAATAAAATCTTTAAAAAAAAAACTGGGGCAAACATTTCTATGTGGGAGAGTTATATGTATATGCAAGATTTTTTTCTCCATATTCTGCTTTTAGAAACCTACAAAGTTTAAGTTATATTGCTCTTTGAAAAAAAATGAATTCCTCATTCTTAAAAAAAAAGACTGTAAACAGCCACTTTGATAAATATTTGGATTATAAAAAAATGACGTATAGTGAAATTTTTTTAAAAAGGCAAAGAATAAAGGTTGATTCTCAGACTGGCCAGTACCTTCCACACCATATTCTCAATGTAATCTATATTAAGGTCATATTGTTAAAATGTAATACATCAAGTATGTTAAACAAATATTTAAAAGAAGCCTATAACTATAATAGAAGCCTGTTATAATCATATTAAACTTCACAAAAGGAGACATAGCAGTTGAAATATATTAAGTTTGAATTGTATTTGAAAAGAAAGTTTTTTAATTAAGTAGATATTTCAAAGCTTTCTACTGACATTTAATTTAAGTAGATATTTCAAAGCTTTCTACTGTCATTTTCATCTTGCTGGAAATGGCACTAACAACTAAAACAATAATAAAAAAGCTCCTCTATGAAACACTCTTTGATTTTGTAAAATAAACTAATTATGGTTTAACTAAGACAACAACTGTTTCTTTATATTCCTCATGAAAAAAACAAACCTAGTTTATTATATTTTACTCTGAAGGTTTCAAAATTAGCACTGTTCAATGGAGGATGATCATAACAAGGGGACAGAGGAGCAAACTGAAATTAAATTCATCTAGAAAGGATAATTTGCTAAAAGGACTCATTTTCATTTCCAATCAAATTACTTTTCTAATGACTCATTTAAATAAAGTGCGATGTCGTGATTTATAAGAAATATATATTTGGTCTTCAACCCTTTTTTCTGAAACTAGCTCCTAAAACCCTTGCAATTTCCTACGTATTGAAAGCGACAGAGTTGAATGTTAAGGAGGTGACTTTTGAAAGCATCTATGGATGGGAGCTGATTGAAAATGGAGCCAAGAATTGACTAGGGAGTTGAAACTTTCATCCCCACCACCCCTGACCTCGGGGGAGGGGAGAACGGCTGGAGGTTGAATCAGTTGCCAATGGTCAGTGACTTAATCCATCATGACTGTATAATTAAGCTTCCATAAAAGCCCAAAAGGACAGGGTTCTGAGAGCTTCTGGGTTGGTGAACACATGGAGATGCTGGGAAAGTGCTGTACCAGGAGAAGGCATGGAAGCTGTGTGCCCCAGCCACATACCTTGCCCTAGACATCTCTTCCATCCAGCTGTACTGAGTTATATCCTTTCACAATAAACTGGTGATTTAGTAAGTAAAATTCTCTGAGTTCTGTGAGTTGCTCTAGCAAATTAATTGAACCTGAGGAGGAGGCTGGGGAGCCTCTGATTTATAGCTGGTCAGTCAAAACTACAGGTAGCAGGGCATCTGGGTGGCCCAGTGGGTTGAGCCTCTGCCTTCGGCTCAGGTCATGATCTCAGGATCCTGGGATCGAGCCCCGAATCTGGCTCTCTGCTTGGCAGGGAGCCTGCTTCCCCCCCCCCCTCTGCCTGCCTCTGTGCCTACTTGTGATCTCTCTCTGTGTCAAATAAATAAATAAAATCTTCAAAAAAAAAAAAAGTACAGGTAGCAACCTGGGCTTGACTGATATGTCATAGTTGGCAGACGAGGGCAGGGGTCTTGTAGGACTGAACCCTAGACCTGTGGGATCTGATGCTGTCTCCATGGAGACAGTATCAGAACTGAGTTGAATTCTCAGACACCCTGCTTGGTACTGTGTGGGTACCACCCAATCCCTGTACACACACTAGAACTGGTGCAAGAACCAAAAGACAAGGGAACTTGCCTATATCTAATTATACAAACCTAAATTTCTAATATCATTAGTATGGCAAAACATACTAATGATATTAAAACTTACAATAATGTAAATTATAACACAACAAAACAAAGTCTTCCACTTTGGTTCAAATGCACAGCATTTCAATAATGTCTCTGCCAAAATAACTGTCTTTAAAAAGCTGAACAGTTTTGGCATTATAGAGGTACATAACAAAGAAACCTGAAACACACTGGTATAAGTGTAATTTCTAATGAGTTTTTGCGAAAATCATTGAAGTTATAGAAGCATACTGACTGGGCTGGACAAAAATCTAAGGCTCACAGAACTACTAATATAAAAATTCTCTTTAAATAATAATAAAACAATCAATAAGAACATTCAGGCTTTAAAAGAGGATAGTTAAAATGCACTCAATAAAACTTCAAAGAGACATGTATTGATTTATGATGGGGATCCAAAAGCTTGCATCTAAAATAGGATAAAAACTTTAGGTGAGCTCAGGCAATGATGAAAGAACTACCAAGAATGTGCAAGTGTTCAGTCACATTCTTATCTGTGAAGTCAGCTTTATTAATAACTTTAATTGTATAATAATTTTAATTATTTTATAGATTTAGCAAAGGATGTGAGTTTAATACCTACATTCTAGTGAGCAAACAAGCTTTCTGTAATTTATAAATTTCAATTAAATACTGGGTAATGAAAAAAATTTTAAAGTTAAAACAACTTAGTTTTCAGTACACTAATGTATTTTTACTTTGTAATACAATATAGCTGTCACATACAATGGCTCTGATAGGCTTAAGTCAAATTTCAATGGGCAAGGAAGGCCAAAGAAGGGTTTATACAATATTCAATATGCAATCATATCTATTCAGTATACAATAACAAAATAAAAAAGTACTAATCTAGAAACACAGAAAAAGAATTTATTGTTTTTAAATTCCAGAAATTAAAAATAACAGAGTAGCATGTAATGCATAACAAGCTGGCCCTATAATTTCTAAACTACAGTCCAATGGAAATATTTAAGAACGAGAAATAGTCTACATGTCTTTCTACCAGGTAAAGACACCTGAGAAAGTTACCCATAAAGAAATAGGCTTTAAAACTCTTAACTACAAAGAACCTTTTACTGTGACATTATGAAGATATGCTCTGTGCCTGACAGGACACTAAGCCTTTTCCCACAGAGCTTCTGTTACTGCTCAGCTGCAGGCTGTGATCTATCAGTGATACAATATTCCACATCAATACCAAGCTCATTTGACCAAAGCAGCACAGCAATGTTTTAAAACCACCTGTTTATATTCAATAGTATGTAAAAATCACAGTACGCAAATTTGGATATGTTTAACTTGTCCATAAATAAGAGCATATTATAGCGTAAGCTTTAGAAAGAGGTCTGAGCAGTCAGGCCAATAATGGGGGAAACAGACTCTACATTTTGACTAAAGTAATTATAAAATTGCAATTGTTATCATCACCAAGAAATAACAAATAAATACAAATTAAAAAAAAAATTAAGTAGTTCCTCTGGCAGCAAAATTACATCTA
The DNA here is from genome assembly GCA_004024625.1 of Mellivora capensis. Taxonomy (NCBI): domain Eukaryota; kingdom Metazoa; phylum Chordata; class Mammalia; order Carnivora; family Mustelidae; genus Mellivora; species Mellivora capensis. The sequence goes on along the minus strand of PISX010018103.1, from coordinate 23,900 downwards.
CCATAGTAACATTTCCAAGCAAAAAAAAAATCAATTCGGAGCTTGAATGTATTTTGTGCTTTGTTTCTATAAAAATGCAGTGTTACTCTCAGACATTTCTAAATAACTAGATTTGTAAATAAGCAGGAATTTCTTTTCATCACAGTTTACTTTTAGTTCATGGTGTGCAGATTATAGAACTAAATTATTAGCTTTTTACCAGTACTTTAACTGTATGAATCATGGTCTTTTTATTTTAAACAGTGATTTATTGTCATTCTTAAGGTAAACAACAAAAACAAATTCTAAAATTTTAACTTCAAATTGTTTCAAATTTCAGATGACAGAGCCAATAACTGGTAACAGCTTCTTCAATTTCATATTAATAGTCTAATTAAAAACTTACTAAGGATTATCTGGCAATAGATTTGAAAGAACTGGGTTTCTGTTGAAGGCAAACAAACAAAAAAACATGCAAAATACCTGCCAAAACACATGATCTTCTTTCTGATTTTATATCTAAACTTGTAAAATGTTTATAAATACATGATCATTCTACACAATACAGAGCTTCTAGAGCATTGCTAAAGGAAATTACAGTTTTTGGTCTTAAGGAGTAAGACTAAGATGGAAAGGGGGATGAAAACGGTGAAATCTGGGGGTGCAGTACACTCTTCCTACACACGAGCACGCGGCTGCTCATCCGGTCAGGTCAGTGGTTACCATTCAATACATGATTCTCCCCGCAACTAAGAAATCAGAACACAGCTATTTCCTCTTCCTAGAGTTAACAATTCTTTTAAAAGCTCTATCCAGAAAGGACTGTTGTTTTGTTTTGTTTTGTTTTAAAAGGGAACAAAGAACAAATAGGGAAAAAAATTTCCATCCCCAAATTCATATGCACAGGTTCAGTGAGCTGTGAGCTACAGTCAGACTGACCAGTGAAACAAAACTGTTAGTACCATGAGACAGGTGCTACCCTAGACAGTTCAAAACATGATCCACTAAAACAAATACATGTTTTTATGCCTCAAACAACTAGAAAGCATGTCATTACTGTTTAATTAGCTCCTAAGATAACAGAGTTCTAGGATGTTGTACCTTCACAGTATACCTGAATCATTACTAGCAACAGAATGCCAACTTCAAAACTGTTATGAAATAAAATCATCATCAGAAAAATTCAGCCTTATTGTAAATGAGGGAGAACTTAGAGCTAAATACTAATACCAAATGTATGAAGGCAGAATTTTTGCTTGTGGAAGACAGAATGAGGAGTTAAATGCACCCAATCAAGACCAACTAGAAGACAGAACAGAGAATTAAAAATGTTTCAGAAAAAAATAAAATAATAAGAGGAAGAAGAAGGAAAATGGAGGTGATCCAGGCAGCAAAATAAGAATGGATAGAATGAAAATAAAAGAAAATGAGGCACGTGCATATGGCTCTCTTTTTTCTGACCTCTGTGTTCCTAATACTTTACAATGTAAGTGGCATATAGGTCACACTAGCAGGCAAGGATGAGCTTTCTGATGGATAGTGATGAAGGATTTGGGGCTAATGAATTTGTTTTCTTGTTTTTGTTTTTGCTTTTAATTCATACCTGAAAGCCTTGAATCCTTGCTAAATATTCCAGTTGTTTTGAAGGTTGTACTGGAGAACAAGGGGGAGTAGGAGAACTTCCTTTTAAACCTATGGCTTCAGCTGTAGGAGATGTTCCATTCATTAGGAGTTCCCTGGCAATTGTAGCTGAGCTATTCGATGTGGGAGATATACTGAAGAAAGAGCTTGAGGGTTGGTTCATATCTTTGGGTGACAAATAGCCTAGAGTAGTGCCAGAGATTACTTTGTGGCGGCTGGCTTCCATCTCTTGATAAACATCAGGAGACAAATGAAGAATTCCTTTTGGAGCTATAAATAAAATTAAGGAACATTGTTATTACACTTAAATAATTAAAATAGAAACATGTTATAGCATTATTCACATAATGATTTTACTTGGTTTCATAACAAAGCAGTAAGAAACACTGTCAATTAAGCATCTTCCTCATCTTCCTCATAGGTGCCAAGGCATTTGCAGCCTCAATTTAGAGGTGAATAACATGTCAGGAGTTTAAAAATACTGGGAATGTGCTGGGTCTTCAACCTGCAATTTAATATTTTATCATCTCCGAAAGAGACATGAAAACCCCTCATATATGCAGCAATTGAGAAACAGTAAGTCAAATGAAGGCTGAATCAGTCCAAGTCATCTGAGGTACAAACTCATATACCTGATGGCCTACAGGTGTTCTTCCCCTCACAAAGGTGTCCCACAGACAATTCTAACTCATGAACCCTTCAAAAAGTGACAGAGTATCTTCTTCCCCAAACTGGCATTGTCTCCTATCTTGATAATCTCATTATGATGCCACCATCTATCTGCTCAGGTGCCCAACCTACACTCCTGACAGCCATCTTTGACTCATCCATAGATAAACAGTTACCATAGCCACTCTAGAATTTGTCCCGTCATAATCAAGTATGCTAGCTCAAGCCAGACCATGGGCAGGTTCTGATATCAAGAGGTGGGAGCCCAGAGATAAGTTGTCAGTCGGTGGGGTTGTAAACATATAAAAGAAGCCCTTTCCTTTGAAAGAAGCCCTTTCCTTTGACTATCATTTGTCTCAGAGATGTTTCAAACCACATTTCACACTGAATGTTCTAATGTCTTTGGATCAGATATTAGCATCTCTCAAATCTTGTTATCTTTAAAAATTATTGAGAAATCAGGGCGCCTGGGTGGCTCAGTGGGTTAAGCCTCTACCTTCGGCTCGGGTTGTGATCCCAGGGTCCTGGGATCGAGCCCCACATCGGGCTCTCTGCTCGGCAAGGAGCCTGCTTCCTCCTCTCTCTCTGCCTGCTTCTCTGCCTACTTGTGATCTCTGTCTGTCAAATAAATAAATAAGTAAAATCTTTAAAAAAAATTATTGAGAAATCACCACTTTTGGAGAATGTGCTCTGACAGACACAACTTAATTCCCATGCTCTTGCCTCTCTCTCTCTCTCTCCCACCATTAACCTTCTGATTCAAGCCTTCAGTTTCTCACCTGGACTACTGTTACCAATCACTAAAAGATTTCGCTGTTGGGGCGCCTGGGTGGCTGTTAGTTAAGCTCAGGTCATGATCTCAGTGTCCTGGGATGAAGTTCTGTGTTGGGCTCCCTACCCAGTGGGAAGTCTGCTACTTCCTCTGCCCCGCCCCCTACTTGTGCTCCCTCGAGAGCATGCTCTCTGTCTCAAATGAATAAAATCCTTTTAAAGAAGTTTCACTGCTGCTAGTCTCCCTGGTGTCCATTTCCTCAAATGTCTATAACATAGCCCCAAATAAAAGTGTCCCATGATAAATAAATCTAGGAAATAATGCAAATGATCTCACATACACACACCCCTACCTTTTGGAGGATTAAAAATGCACATTAGCAGCATAGTAAAGACTGAGAAGTTTAGAACAAAAATCTATTCAACTTGGTTTAACCCAGGACCTCACAAATTTATTTTTGATCCAATTTTTAAAATTTTAATTTAATTCTAGTATATTTAACATACAGTGTTATATTAGTTTCAGGTGTATCGTATACTGATTCAACAATTCTATATCCTAGTGTTTTATATAACATTAATAACAACTCTTCTAAACACTTTGAAAAATGCTAAGGCTAGCCATTTTCTTATTTTAATGTCTTTTCTGGCTTCCCATCACTGAACTATTAAATCCAAACTCCTTGGGATGACATATGAAGCCCTTAATCATCTGGTTCCTCCTTACATTTCTATTCTCTTCTTCATGAAGAGATGAAATTCTTCATGAAGATCCCATGTTCCAGTCATGCAGATATATTCACACTTTGCCAACATTCCACGCTGTTTGATCCCATCGCATCTTATTTCTGTTGTTCAATTACAAACACACACGCACACACACACAGTTAAGCTCCTACTGCTAGGTTCCAGGCATTGTGCTAACCAACGCTGTCCTGACCTCCAGTCAGGTTGAGTCTGTTGGGAGAGGAAAACGAAAAGGGATCATGTAAAGTGGTAGGTACCTCAGTGAAGATGGATCCAGAGAGCAGTGAGCATGCAAAAGGAGAAGCACTAGGAGCACAGGAAAGGCTTCCCTGGCATGACACTGACAGCAGATTTCGGGGGATAAGGAGAATAAAGCCAAGGAGGAAGAGAACTGAAGGCAGAGAGACAAAGGCAGGGACCAGCAGAGTGCGTGTGCCAGAAAACCTTCAGCAGTTCCTTACCACTAGGGCATGAAGAGACAGGTGGGAACTGCAAAAGGTTAAGGTGGAAGGAGGCAGGGGCCAAGGTCCAGGGACTTTATCCTGATAGCATCAAAACATGAAACATTTGTTATTTTTTTAAAATAATTTATACAGCTCAAATTAATAGATTTTATTTTATGGATTTTATGGATTGGCTTTATTTTTATGCCTTTGTGTTAGTTTTATAACTGGGAAGAAATTTCAATAAAACTTTTTTAAAAGAAAACATGCATAAAATACAGACAAATCTTCCTCTATTCAGAGGAAATGACTATTAACATTATGCTTTAAATATATGCTTTTAATCTTTTTTTGTATGAACTTTCTTGGTGTTGAGTTGAAGAAATATGTTAAAACATAGGCCTACCACATGATCCTGTTGTTATAAAACAATATACTTCTACTACTACTATTAAGGCATAATATTTCATTACATGAATTATTTCCTTAAACAAATCCATATTGTTGGACATCTAACTTGTTTCCAAATTTTTGTAATTATAAACAAACACAGTGATAAACACTTTAGTTTTTAAATCCTCGTTTATAGGAAAATTTATTTCCTTAAGTTACAAGCAGAATTGCTATTCAAACAATATGCATTTTAGGTTTTGACATTAACAATTTGCTCCAAATTGGTACAAATCCAAAAAAGCTGTAAGAATTTCACACTCCCAGATTAATATATGAAAGTACCTATTTTTTCCTATTTGAGGGTTGAATATTATTATTATTTAAAAAAACTTTGCCTCTGCTTTGTGTGTAGATAAGTGAGAAGATTTTTAAATGATACCCTCTGTACCAAAACAATAAAAAAAGTTCAGTCCTACACCCTGACCTCTGGGGAGGTGAGAGGCGCTAGAGATCCCCAATGATTTAATCAACCTTGCCTACATAATGGAACCTCCATATAAAACCCTTAAATGATGAAGCTTGGAGAGCGCCCGAGTTCTGAATATATTTATGTGCTGAGAGGGTGGTGTACCCCTATGCCAATTGCTGTGCTCTAGACCCTTCTGGACCTCACCCCATGCACCTCATCATCTGGCTGTTCATTTTATATACTTTATAAAAAAAAACAGTGGTAGTAAATAAAATATCTTGCTGAGTTCTGTGAGCCATTCTAGCAAATGATCAAATTTGAGGGGGTTGTGGGAACTCCCTAAATTGAGAGCCAGTCAGTTGGTGAGAAGTACAGGGGGCAGCATGGGACTTGTGACTGGCATCTGACATGGGGCAATCCTGTGGGGCTGAGCCCTTCATCTGTGGGGCTCTATGTTAATTCTGAGTCATGTCAGAATTGAGTTGAAACTGTAAGACACCCAACAGGTGTCTGGATAATTGGAGAATTGGTTGGTATGAGGGAAAAAAATCTTCACATATTTCGTGTCAGAAGTGCTGTGAGTAAAAACAGTTCATATGTCAAAATTGACCAAACTGTATACATTATGTGCAGCTTATTACACTTCAATTATACCTCAATAAAGTTGTAAGAATATTTGCCAATTTGACAGCCACATGCAGAAAAATGAAATTGGATCATTCCCTTACACCACACATGAAAACAGACTCAAAATGGATGAAGGACCTCAATGTGAGAAAGGAATCCATCAAAATCCTTGAGGAGAACACAAGCAGCAACCTCTTTGACCTCAGCCGCAGCAACTTCTTCCTAGGAACATCGCCAAAGGCAAGGGAAGCAAGGGCAAAAATGAACTATTGGGATTTCATCAATATCAAAAGCTTCTGCACAGCAAAGGAAACAGTTAACAAAACCAAAAGACAACTGACAGAATGGAAGAAGATACTTGCAAACGACATATCAGATAAAGGGCTAGTATCCAAAATCTATAAAGAGCTGAGCAAACTCAACACCCAAAGAACAAATAACCCAATCAAGAAATGGGCAGAGGACATGAACAGACATTTCTGCAAAGAAGACATCCAGATGGCCAACAGACACATGAAAAAATGCTCCACATCTCTCGGCATCAGGGAAATACAAATCAAAACCACAATGAGATACCACCTCATACCAGTCAGAATAGCTAAAATTAACAAGTCAGGAAATGACAGATGCTGGCGAGGATGCGGAGAAAGGGGAACCCTCCTACACTTCTGGTGGAAATGCAAGCTGATGCAACCACTCTGGAAAACAGTGTGGAGGTTCCTCAAAAAACTGAAAATAGAGCTACCCTATGACCCAGCGATTGCACTACTGGGTATATATCCTAAAGATACAAACGTGGTGCTCCGAAGGGGCACATGCACCCGAATATTTATAGCAGCAATGTCTACAATAGCCAAACTATGGAAAGAACCTAGATGTCCATCAACAGATGAATGGATAAAGAAGATGTGGTATACACACACACACACACACACACACACACACACACACACACA